>QRFB01007753.1:8912-29679 GCA_008931105.1 Oenanthe javanica
ATCCACCTCTAATACAACTCACGGAGCATCTTCTTCAACTCTAATAGATGAAGATGATGAAGAGGAAGAGCGAGAATTTGAGGGGCCAGAAATCGAGTTTAATGACACCGAAGCTTTTGAACTAGAGAACCTTATCGATTAAGCCTTAATTATTGACACTATTATCATGTTATTTATGTTTTTTATTATGTTTGAATGTTAAGATTATGTTAAGTACTAGTTTTTTGTTAAATTTGTGATTTTTTTTGTCAAAAGGCGCGCGATTAATGACGCCTCGCGCTTCAAACTTAGGTCTCGCGCTTTTTTATAATTTGCGCCTTAAACAACACTGATCCCAACCCGTGTGCATCTCTCAACACATTATTTGAACATACAAAGTTCTAGACTGTCACATCCCAGCCTATCCATCCAGCCATATCGTTGAATGTTGGTGCACCCATCGTGGGCATACACCTAATCTTCCTCACAAAGATCAGCCCATGAAGAAGCCTGCTTCCCAGCCTTTGGGCACTTATTCATAAAGTGTGGTCCTCCACAGATGTAGCACACAATCACTTTAGTACTTATTGAGCAACGCCAAACAACATAGCGACATCATGACCAACAGCAGTTTTAGTAACTTTTTCGCTTTCACTCCCAACTTCAGTACTAACATTAACCAAAGAACGAATCATTTCTTTATGGGGACAGACCCTTGCAAAATGAGGCCCTTCACATATAAAACACAACTTTGTTTTTGAAGCCCTTAGTTGTCCAACGCTCTTGATTTTAGTTTGAGCACTTTGTGCACCATGCACCACTTTCTTCCCACGATTCACAACAGATGTGCTTGGGCCAGAAACATTAACATCAAATTTAGGATGACCACCATCCAACGAGATTTTAGCAACATCCCGCCTAAGGAACATCATTTCATATATGAGTTCCTGCAATCCCTCCAACCAACGATCGGCAAGAGAGGCAACCTGCAAAGACAATTCGTTAAATCTGCCTTCAACAGCATCCATCTGATTTCCCATGGTTTTCTTCATCTCATCAAGGTCCTCCTTCATGACTTGGCATTTCTTAACCAACGACAACAAGTTAGCATCCAACGATTGACACATAACTCCTTCAAACCGAGCAACATCACTATAGGCATCACTGTCTAGCGGATTTTCCATGAAGTTTTGATGACTATAACCAACAAAATCAAGCCACAAAGAGCAACGAAGCTTTGATACCAATTGTCACAAGGTTACTATTTCGACTCCAAATTTGCGCCCATGTGCGGCCTGTCCTTGCGCCAAGAACAGCAGCCTTCAGCGTCGCCTTGGATTCTCTACAAAGCGCACGCTCACGCAGCGGATCAACTCCTTTGGGCAGGTGTCATGGCATGCATATTCATCAAGCAAATCAAATAAAACACACCAGCAATTACGGACATATGTCCAACCTTTTATTGCTCAACTCAATACAAAGGACTAGAGACTTTCGGGCGAGGTTTACAAAGGATTACCTCACCAAACACACTCTAAAGCCTACCCAGAATTCTCTAAGTGTTTACAACGATTTGCCTAACACAATACTAGAGAATACAAGTGTTTCTTCCTCTATCTATGTTTACAAATGAATGTCTCACATAAATATATAGGTGCCACGAATTTGCACCTATGGGCAGTTTATAAAATTGCCTGGCAGTTTTGTAACTGCTACCATGTGTCACAAAACTGTCCTTCAACATACAACTGCCTTCTCAGCCTTTGTGTCCACCTGTTAGATATATATATACATATATATCAATATCCCAGCAATGCCATGTGAGTTGTCCATGATCTTTGGAGCAGTTTCTTTGCTTGGTAACCGCCGCCAACCACCTATCACAAGCCATGCACATGTTTTGCATTCCTGGACCCCCACTTCGTTTTGGATCACTTCTGACCCATTTTAGACAAGCCCAATAATCCTCTTTGAATGCCCAAGTACTTAAGCCACGCCCGTTTAAATTGTACATAAACATGCTAAGGCTGCCACCATCAAAACAGCCCGGCGCCAAGCCAATTTGACTTGGCGCACATCTAACCAAGTAGACCAGCTTCCATCATGTTTAGTGCCAATGTCCAGCCCACATTTCCTTAGAATATTCTAAACCTGATTATGTCCTTGCCTTGGCCAACTTTGCATAATTGACCTTGGCACTCAATGCCAGCTAGCGCCGCGCCACACAAAACCTGTCGCCAAGCTAACTGCGTCCAGCTGACTAAACCCACAATCTGACTCTGCCTTGATCAATAGCCCAACTATGTGTCGCCCCCACATGTATAAAGCCAACAGAACCAGTTCCCACTTTGACACTCATGCACTAGTGTCATGGAGCTTCACTTCGCCGCCAAAACCCAGTTGTGCCAAACTGTGCGCCATGCGCTTCAACTGCGCCTATGTAAAAATCCTTAAGACCAAGGACTGTTACACCTAGCCTCTATTACCCGATCAGGAGGGGCAGGGGAGGGGGCGGGGGGATTGTCTCATCTGAGAATAATTTCTTAACAGTGGTGACATAAATACTGCTGTAACCAACAGCAGAATCTAGTTATTCTTTTTTTGGTAAGAAACTCTATTTCAACTTTTATTGACCTGACCACATCTGATCAGTTTCTGTTAGATATTGATGTTGAACTTCTGCAAAACTTTTAAATATATCATCAAGACCATGTAATGAAACTACTGAATTGTTATTCAATATGTATTTTATTGTACACAAATTTGTCTGGTAAACTGATATCAAGTGAATAAGTTGGAATAACTAGAAAAATTAGTTCCAACATTCAACATAACTAGGTACATCTGCCACGGATACATGTCAATGAGCTTCAATCTAAAGATCAATTTTACCTGCCAAGTACCATGAGTGCATAGCGAGACTGCCAAAAGCCATTATATTAGCAAGAGAGGATAGTCCATGAATCATCCCAAATTTCTTGTTCATTGCAGCAAGTTTTGGATTCTTCTTTGCTACTTCTTGGTTTTTAGTCCACCCAACTTCCTCTCCAATGTTTGATTCTCTCTCCACNGCAACTAGATAAAATACTTTACTGTAGCACACCTAATTGGCTAATTACTAATACTAGTAGCAGGCAGCAGTTGTTTTGAGTAATTGTTTATGACCCGCTGTCAGGGTTTGATTTTGACAGGGATCGCAAAATTATTCGATCCGATGATAACCGATCCGAAATCCGATTTTTTGGATTTATCGAATCTGATTTTTTGGATATGGATTTAAATTTTAAACTCGAAATATTTTGGATATGGATATTGATTTCATGTATACCGAGCCGAAATCCAAACCGAAATCAGAAACCCGATCCAAACTCGAGGCAAACCTGAAACCCGAAAAAAATCCGAATTATATTTATTATATTTTATATTTCATATATTGTATATCATATGTTGTATNTCTTGTGCCTTTGCTTCATCATCTAAACCACGTAATAAATCAATTCAGTTAGCTAAACACCAAATAGGTGATGAAAGACACAACAGGACCTGAATTGAAGAAGAAATAAATAGTAATTTTTAAGTTAGCGAGAAGGATAATTGTCATTCCCTAATGAATACNTAGTTTTAAAACTAAAAAATATGAAAAATAAATAATATAAAATATTTAGGCGATACATTGAAATGTTAGAAGAGGCAAACACATAAATTAGATCTGGATATTCAAAACAAAACAAAACAAAACGAAATTAGAAACAGAATTAAGGTTGACTCAAAATTATACCCCTTTTGAGTCTCGAGTTTCGTCTCATCTCTCATCCTCTCATCCTCAGTAGTCAGTAGACTCAGTACCTCACTCGCATCCTCTCCGAGTCTCCGCCTCCTCGTCTCTCTCTAGTCTCTTCGAAACAATATTAGGGTTGACTCAAAATTTCAAGGTAACAAGGTTCGGGTTTAATTAGAGCAAAAGTTACAAATAAAAGTTTAACAAGGATTCAATTAGGGTTCGGGTTCAATTAGGTTGAAGCAACAAGATTCGGGTTCAAGTGAAAGTTTGGGGAAAAGGGTTCACTCTTCACTTTAAAAAGGCTTCGATTNAATCAATGCACATGGGATTACTGATAGCTCACAGGCAGAACATAGTCTTTTTATCTCTATATAAAACTGTAACTAATCCTATATCACCTTATAATAATCTTATGGCGGTACTGGCCTTCTGGAGTATGTTAACCCACTGAAGTCTGGACTCTGGNAATTAGGGTTCGGGTTCAATTAGGTTGAAGCAACAAGATTCGGGTTCAAGTGAAAGTTTGGGGAAAAGGGTTCACTCTTCACTTTAAAAAGGCTTCGATTTTGAGGTATAATCTCTGTTACATCTTCGATTTAAAAAAGATTTGTGTTTATATTTTAATGCTTTAGTAATTCCGTGTATCATGACAGTGTTATTGATGTTTTGGATTGATTGTTATTCTAAAGTATTTACAATTTTATTAACTTACATATGTGTTTATGCATTGATGTACTTTTAGCAGTAGTAATTTCCATGACTGTAAATAGTGAAGAAGATAAAGATGGGATATCTTAATCTCTCTGGGCCAAAGGTTTGCCTCAAACCCTGTAAAACACCATTTCTATGAGTGGGAGTTAAGTTTTGACAATGGTCCCATATTGAGGCAAACACTGCAACTACAACTTCGAATATCATTATCCAGAATATACAAACATTTCTCCCGTTTATCTTTACTAAACATTACAATATTCTTGTTGTATCGTTTTTGTAGAAATTAAAGGATCGTATCGTGATCATTGCACAAAATCTCGTTCATTAGTAAATACGGAGAACTTCATGATGCACACTGTTATACTTTCATATCTGTAAATAGACCTTTTTGGTGGATTCGAATACTGAGATTGTTTTTTTATATGAGTAAAACAAAATTAAGGAGAAGAAGAAAGAGAAGTACAACCTAAATGAGTGACTCTGTGCTTTTGAAAGTGATTCTACAATCTTTTTTATGTTCAAGTTTTAAGAAACAAGTCTTGGTGTAAAGTTCTGGTATATGACCTGAACAAGTTTTTTTTTAAAGGACACTCAATGATTCATCTGCAATATTTATCGGTGGAGTCTTAATTAATATAAGTTATCTTAATTTATAAACCTTTGACTGTCATCATGCAATAATATTCCATACTAAAACATTTATTCTACTTTAGCATTATTGTTCATCAATCTTAATTTATTCAGTTTAGCAAACAGTTTTCAGATTAGCCATAATTATTCCCTAGATAAATCTTGTAAAAAGGCAGGGGACAGATTGATTTATTTTTATCAGTTGATACATGAAATACACGAAGTGTATGCTTATATTTTTGTTGTATATGTTGTATGCAGTCAGCCAGTCATGTCAACTTCACCGTCAACACCTAATTCACAGTCATGTCAGTCTATTCAAGATGTAAATTCTCAACCGTCATCAATGCTGGAGCTACATTCAGCCCGTCTGCTACTGGAACTAATAGTAATTCGAGCCCTGAACATCATGTGATTGAAATCAGTAATGATGTTGCTAAAGAAAAAGAACCAGTTGGTAAAAAATTAAAGAGTGAAGCATGGTTACACTTTGATAAGGTGAAGATTGATGGTGTTATGAAAGCCGTGTGAAAATATTGTAAGGCCAAACTTCGAGGTGATTCAAGTTGCGGGACATCTCATTTACTCAGTCACTTCAGAACAAAACATCATAACAAGGGTCAAAATAGTATAAGGCAGAAACTTTTAGCGAGCAACTTCAACAAAGAACATCCGGAGTTAGCCGCTTATAATTTTAGTTACGACGGCGCCAAGCAAGAACTTGCGAAAATGATTATCATGCACGAATATCTTATTTCTATTGTGGAACATATTGGATTCAAGAGGTATTCATCATATCTTCAACCATTATTCAAGGTGCCTTGTAGAAACACGATAAAAAAAGAGATATTTCATATTTATAAATTTGAGAGGGCGAAGACAATTAGTGTATTGGATAGAAACATAAGTCGGGTGGCCATCACTAGTGATATGTGGATTTCAAACAACCAAAAGAAGGGATACATGGCAATTACAGCACATTATATTGATGATTCTTGGACTCTGCAAAGTATCATTATGAGGTATATTTATATATTACTAGTTAATATTCTTGTGAATAGCTCCATATATATATATATTTATTTTATTTGTTTTAGGTTTATCTATGTTCTTTGTCCGCACACTAAAGATGTCCTATGTGATCAATTATTTGAATGTTTGATGGATTGGAATTTGGATAGAAAAATATCTTGTCTCACACTTGATAATTGTTCGACTAATGATGTCATGGTTCTTCTTTTGTTGGAGAAGTTAGATAGTTCTTCACTTATAGCAGGTGGTAGCTTATTCCATATGCGTTGTGCTGCTCATATTCTGAATATTATTGTTAAAGATGGATTGGATGTGATGAAGGCTGCACTCGAAAAAATTCGAGATTCCGTTGCTTATTGGACAGCAACCCCTAAAAGGGAAGAAAAATTTGAAGAAATAGCCCGACAGCTACGCAATACAAATACAAAAAAATGGGACTTGATTGTGCAACTAGGTGAAATTCAACTTATTTGATGCTTGAAACAGCTTTTTTGTATAAGGACGTGTTCGCTCGATTGGCTCAAAGGGAATCTCATGATTCTCATCAATACAAATGTAACCCTTCAAAAGAAGAGTGAGAGTTTGCTCAAGATGTTTATAGTAGACTGAAATTCTTTTACAAGGCTACTGAAGTCTTTTTCGGAACGAAATACCCCACTGCCAATTATTGTTTCATTAATATATGTGAGATTCGACTATCAATCACGGAATGGCGTAGAAGTTCAAACTTTATGATTAAGACAATGGCAGAAAAAATGTTGATAAAATTTGATAAATATTAGGAAGTTATGCATGGTGCTGTAGGGGTTGCTGCTGTATTGGATCCTAGGTACAAGTTGGAAGTATTGGAATTTTACTTTGAGAAGATTTTTGGAGAAAGTGCATAGGCTCAAATTGACCATATTCGGGATCTTTGTTATTCTTTGCTTAAAGAGTACCATCAAAGGCGTGTCGAATATAGTGAGTGCAACGGTGATTCATATGTTACTGCCTCTACTTCAATTCTTAATTCTGAAAGTAAATCACAATATGATTTATTCATTAGTACTAAAAAGTGAAAAAGGGTGGACTCTATAAAAGACGAGTTGGATCATTATTTGGATGAAGACGTCGTGCAAAAAAGTGATGTATTGACTTGGTGGAAGGTAAATGAGCTTAAATATCTTACCTTGCAACTTATGGCTCGAGATTTCTTAGTTGTTCCGGCATCGTCAGTTGCATCCGAGTCCGCGTTTAGCACTGGTGACAGGTTAGTAAGTCCGCATCGTAATAGGCTTGATCCCAAAACAATAGAAGCTCTTATGTGTGCTCAAAATTGACTTTCGGGTGCTGAAATGGAAGGTATTCACATGTGTTTTTTATGATTTAATGCTTTAATGAATCTTTACAGGTTTAATGCTTATGTTTGTAACTTGTCAAACTTTCAGGTGAGGCGTCTACTGGATATGCAACTATATACAAAGATATGGAATTGGAAGATTCATATGTTACACGCGAGGTAATTGAAATCGTTTAAATTAGTAAAGTTAGAGTGTTTTTCTTATGTTTAATGCTTTACTGTTTTTCTTTCTTATTTTGTTGGTATATCTTAGGTATGAAAAATCAGATTCAAAGTCAGAGTGTTGTTGTTCTGTACAATTAAGGTTAGTTTTCAAAAATAAATGCCCTGCTCTCAGCTATTGTGCTTTTATTAATGTCATCCGAGATTCTGTATTTATGTGCCCTGTTGACTGCTGCAGTGTTGCCATGTTAGTGTGTTGGACTGTTGCCTGTTGGTGTGTTGATGATCGGCGATTGCTGAACTAAACTGAAATTAAATTGTCATGTTATAAATTTGAAATCACTCTTTTATTAATTTTAATTATGCTTGTAAACCTTAATTATTTGATTTGATGTAAACTATGTTTATTTTTAACTTTATAAGCTCTGTAGACTTATTTTATAATTGGATTTTATTTTCGGGTTTTGGATATTATCCAAATCCAATCCAAACATTTTTGGGTTTCGGGTATCCGTTGGATTAGATATGGATATTAATTTTCGGGTATTTTTCGGGTATGGATCGGATTCAGGTATGTCTTAAATTTTTTGGTATGGATATGGATATTGTCATATCCGAGCATATCCGACCCGAATGCCATCCCTAGGGTTTGAGAAAAAATCGAATAAAAATCGAAATCGATCCGAAATCGATAAAAACTGAATCGACGAAAATCAAAACCGAAAAAAATCGATTCGAAACCGAAAAATAGAAAACCGAACCGTTTGATCGGTTCTGGTTCCGGTTATAGGTTAAAACCGAACCGAAAAAAACTGAACCAAACCGATAATTAAAACAAATAAATTTATTATATATAATTTATATATATATATATATATATAGTAAAAGGTATCTACCGTTATATTTAGAAAAGTTCCTAAAATTAATTATATAAAACTACATCATTTAGACTCTATCAGAAAAATCTAAAATTAATTTTGAGTTATAGTTATATACAAGAGTTGTATCTCTTATAAATGAAGCAATATAAATCACAATACATATTCATGATTCATTGTTTAAAGCAAACTATTCCATTGAAAATCCCCTGATTAGTATATACAATGTCGATTGACTTCACAATTAAAAATGTGATAGTTTAATAGAGTTGCATATTTGAATATTTATATGAGAAGACATGATTCTGAAGATATAAAATTTATATAAATTCATTAAAGTTTCTTACATGTTATAGTAAGTTTAACTTGTTACAGTTTCTTATATTTTTTTTGTAACGTTATTATGCGGAATGTGATTCAAATATTTGAATGTAAATATATAATAATTTAAATTATATACTTTTCCATGTTTCTTTATCCGGTTTTTAACCAAAACCGAATCGGTCTTTTTAAAACCAAAACTGAAACCGATGGTTCGGTTGCGGTTACGGTTTTTAATTTTTAAAACCGAAGATATGCGGTTCTGGTTCCGGTTTTAGCCAAAAATCGAACCGAACCGCGCTCTCCCCTACCCGCTATGTATACAATTTATAAATTTATCTGAATATAAATAATTATTGTATAATAATTTAACAAACTCAAAAATCAAATTTAATAATAAACAATTGTATTTTATATTATTCAAAAAAAACATTTGTATTTTATAATTTATATATTTTTTAATAATTATTGGTTTTTAGTCGAATTTCTTTTTTATCATATTTTTTGTCAAATTCACGGTGATTGACATGTTGCATATTTATTTATGATTTTTATCACTTTTATTGTAAATTTGTAAGAGCAAATCAAATGTAATGAAAAATGAGATGCTATTTTTATAATGTAATTAATTATAGAATATACTAATACTCTAATATAATGGTAAAAAGGTGTTAAAATAGAAAAATGATATACTTATTTCTATATTTACTATTTAGAATATGTAGTTATAATTGTTACATGTGTATGTAAGTGGGAAATTGAAGTAAAATTTTATATATAAATAAATTTCGTATTAGAAAAATATTATATTTGATTTTATATTTAATTAATTTTACATCTAGTTAGTTATATTTTAAAATTATATATTGGAGTATGAAATCTATTTTAACATTAGACTGTATTTTTTTATTTTATATTATAACAATACTTACATTTATTTTAATATTAGCATTTGGATTTGCTCTAAATAATATGTACATTTAAACTTCTTTTAAAAAAATTACATTGAAACTTGTAATTGTCATATGTTTAATCAAATGCCTGAAAAAAAACGTTGTTTCTTGGAACACCATATATTATATCAGCTTCACCCAAGGCTGAAAACTCAGAAAAAGGCTATCTATCTGTGACTCTGTCTTTCTTAGAAATGATAAGGGTTGGCATTAGACCCGAATGAATTCACCTCGTCTACGATAATTACATACTTAACGGGTACAAAATTTAGTACTTATTATCTGGAATAGCTTATGGTCTTGTGATTTGGTGAGGTTTGAATTTGAGTGTTTCGACTTTGGAGGCTTGATGAAGCTGGTGGATCTATTTGGGAAAGCAGGGCCGGCAGCTAGAAACAGCAAACTGATCAAGGAAATGCCTTATCAACCTGATCGATGTGGTCGTATGGGGTGCATTGGCTGCGGCCTGTGGAACTTGGGGAGTTTGCAGCAAAAGTACTTGGCAGTTCAGAACAAGATCAACCTGTTTGTTGTTTATTCAATGCTTTCAAAGATGCAAGGAGATCATAATGCTGTCAGGGATGGTATTAAGCGCTCTAGAATGCAAAAGACAGTAATAAGCCGGATAGAGTTTTCTTGTGTGATATCAAACATCTCTCATTCAAAACCGTGCTGGAGACTTTCAGTGATCAAAAAAGAAAGAAGAACTCATCTTCTTTCTTTTTTGATTAGTAATCCTGTGTATGTATAAAACTGAATCCATTCGATTTCTAAAAAAGATTATTAATCTTTAACTTTTCGAGAAATTCAGGTTTTGAATGACTTGTTTTTCAATCTTTTTTGTCTTGGTTCTGTAAAAGAAGCAAATAAGAAAGATTGAAAAATAGAACCATCTAATTTGATTTGTTCTCAATAGTCAATGAGATAATGAGATGATCATCTTAGAGTGATACAAACCCAACTTGAAAAGAAGCTGATGCTCACCCTCAATTTCCTCAATGCACACCCATTTTCAGCTCAGAGACCAAACTACTCTTATTGTCGAATCAACTTACATCCTTCTTGAAGAGAATTTTTTTAATGACTTAAAATAAATTGAATTTTATTAAATAAATTATTAAATTAAAAAAGTTCTTATAATATTTGCAGAAAACTTTAACTATATTTTCATCAAATGTTAAACAATCAAATTTAAATTTTGTGTCCAAATTAATTATTAAGTGTGCAATTATGTATTTAAAATTAATAATTTATTAAGTAACATTTAATTTATAAAAAAATACTGTAATAGTGACCTTTGGTCATGAAAATGATACAGTAATATTTGAAAATTAGTCATGTCAAGATATTCACTCCTATATGCTTAGATATGATATTATACATACTTACTAGGCTATATTATATATTAAAAATAATAAATCTATTTCTTTTTTTATTATCAAGAAATGACTTATTAATTATAATAATCAATAAATATTTAATAACTCTAAATTAAAATTGTCTATTATTAATATTTATTGGAGGTCAATAACAATTTTGGATTACAGATGCATAGCCTGACAACTCAAAGCAAGAACTGAGACCGTCAATTCACATATTAAATCAATCATGAATTTTAACAAGATCTACAAACATAAAAACTCCAACCAAACAAGTTTATTAATATAAATTAGAAGTAAAGACAAGATAGATGCAACACTGATCATGATACTAAGGGAGCAGAAGACACCAACCACCTATCACGACACGACAGGCTTTACTGCCTCTTGTGCAGTAATCAGTGAATAGGCTTCTGGGCTTCTACTGTAGCCCATTTGGTTACTCGACTTGGGATAAAGAAAGAGGAGAACAGATTCCCTCTTTTGTCGATTCAATCCCGTCGCGGAACGGCGACCCTGTTATGTGTCCCATTTTTGCTTTCTACAGCTCGGGACGGCTTTCCATGCATTCTGCTATCTTAGTATATTTGCAATACATGTAAAATATTGATTGCCGCCACATTACTTATACCGTACATTGGAAAGTATGCAAGTTTTCCACGTTTCTTCATTAAGAGCACCTCCAATGAGGTCCCGTATTCATTCTCGAGACTATCAAAATGGAACTGGTCAGCTAAATAAGTAAAAATCTGCATTGTATAAAACATAATAAAAGTGGGTGGTCTCTCTTTGGAGGACCGTCCTACTTCCTGCAAATAAAGAGAGTAAAACTGATTAGAGCGAACACGTGAACATATTGATCAAGATATGACTAGGACACTTGAGTAATGTTAATATTAAATTAATTTAAAATGTATTAAAGCTATACATCTTTTGAAAATGTATTGAAGCTATACATCTTTAGTAACGTTAATATTGTAACGACTATATCCGAATGTAACGGTAATATAGTAATGGTAATTTTTTAATATATAAATACTCATTTCTCATACCTTAATTATAATCTTTACATTCTTACAAAAATATAATTTTTTTAGTAAAAGATGAAACCAAACAATTCCAACAATCCTCCACCTTCAAATTCTCAAAATTCAAACCCTCAATTTTCATACCCATATCAAAATTTCTATTTTCCAAACTCACAAAATTATAATTTTAATCCTCAAAATCTGAATTCTCAATACCAATTTTCACAATTTCAGAATTCTCAATTTCCATTTTTATGTCCTCAAAATTCTCAGTACCAATTTCCATTTTCTCCATTTTCAAATCCACAATTTGAAACCCAACAAACACCCACCAATAATCAAAATTCTCCACGTTCGCAAGTTCCGGCCTTTGGTAACCCAAATTTTATTGATTTAAATGATGATTGTGAGGAAACTGGAGATGTTCGAAAAATTACTGGTCAGTGGAAGTGAGTTGAAGATAAACTCTTAGTAAGTGCATGGTTGAATGTGTCAATTGATCCATTGATCGGTACTGATCAAAAAGCTGATCCATTGGGACAAAGCGGATCTTGGGAGAATTATGAGAGCATGTATCATAATACATAATATGATTGTTGAAGACGAGAGAGACACATAAGCCACTCAATTTGGTCCCCTACCAACTTATGATGATGCAACAAATGGTTTATCGCAACCAAATTTAGGTGAAGAACCTTCAGTTCAATACGAAACGTATATTCAGAACACTATACAGATGCGTGATAAACGGACACATCGCCAGCTACAAAATGACTTGGTTGAGCATATCTCTCAATTCCATAATAATCGTTAATTTTTCAATTTCACAATGTTTTTAATTTAATGTTTTCTCATGTGATGTTTTTAATGTTATATTTTCTCATGTATTATTTTTCAATAATATAATGCATTTTTATTATGATATTTATCTTTTATTGTAATAATATTTTTTTAAAAAATTAATCACTTTAAATTGATTATTAGAATATTAACAATATTTTAAAAGAATTAAAATTGAATTGTAAAATATCATTTTATCATAAATATAATATGATAAAAATAAAATGGGTCATACTTTTAAGTGGGAAATGGGACTAGTATTGGATGGAGTTGGCCACTTTTCTTTAAAAACCACTTGATGCTTATGTGGCAAAAAAAGATCTCATTTTTAAGTGGAAATGGAACTCCCCATTGTAGATGCTCTAAGGTCTTAGCAGTGGCGAGCTGACTATTAAACTATACACCTCCTTTCTTTTTTGATTACCTTCCATCGCGTATGAACTAGGCCTGTCAATGGAGCGCAGATCCGATCCGATCCAAAGACTAATGGACCTGATATGGATCACTCTAAAAAAATCCGATTCGAGAAAAATCTGATCCAAGAAAAAATCGATCCGAAAATAATCGGATATAGATTTAATAAAATTCAATCCGTTAACAACTCGATCCAATTATATATATATATATATATATATATATAATATGTACATGTAATTAAGAAAACCCACAGTTCATGTGATTTAATCTACTTTTTCAGAAAGTTGTATTTTAGTGTTTAGTTGTTTTTGGATTTGTTTCTTACTGAAAATGACATTCTAGAAGTCCCGTCGTAACTGTATTACATTCAGATTTTTTCAAAAACACTGAATCCAGGTATTTGGAGTTAAGAAAGTGTGGCTTGTGTTTCTTGGCCGCTATCTGGCACTGGGTGTATTGGGGTGTATTGGGATCTAGAAATCTTTTGTGATGAACGTATAGGAAAACCTTTTTTAGATTTGCCCAAGATCTTTGGAATTCATTTATTTCTCGCAGGGTTTCAGTGTTTCTATGTACAATATTACTATGAGATTTATTTGGGAATTTTGATATTTAAAATTTGTATTTTAGAGTTTAAACTTTTTCAATGAATGTGAAATTGTCATTATGAAACAATTTGTTATTGGTAATACGTGTTTACATTTTCAAGTCATTATAAAAATTTTAGGAAATTACTAAAACAAAATTAAACATAAATGGATCAAAACTCCGATTCGAAAATCCGAGATCCTAATGGATCCGTATATGGATCGGGCTCTTAAAAACTGACCATGATCCGAACCGAATTCTAAAAAAATAAATGAATTAGAATATGGATTATGCATGATCCTATCCGAACTCGATCCATTGACAGGCCTACCTCCAACAAAGTCCATGCTATGGACAAAAACCATATCAATAGACGCTAATTGCCAACAAAATGGCGAAGTTGAGGCTATTGATACTTTCTACTTTTGGTCTAGCTATCCTCCTACCTTTTTCTTGTATATTTTATCAAGAACACGCCTTGTTTCACATTGGGGAAAGATTCCAACATCATAGTAACAGAGAGCAATATCAATCAACTTGTTTCGTCCAAGTGCAAAAGCGACAAAAAAGCAGCAAGAGATAATTAATATGCAGCAGATAAAATTAATATGCACAACTGCCAGGTGAGCAACAGATTTATGAAGAAACAGATGCTCACTCCATTTCAAAATATGTCCCTTTATTTTTTTAACGTGCATAAAAAAAGATAGTTTTGCATATTATTTTTAAAATTTTCTTTTTCTAAATAAATATTTCAATATTAAATTTTTATTTAGAAAAAGAAATCTTTTAAAATAAGGTATAGAACTATCTTTTTTATGCATCTTAAAATACGTGTAAACAGTCTTTTAAACCAATTGTCGTAACAAGGGCAAAGCCTCATTCATAGAGGCAAGGTTTTTATGTTCCATGGGCTTAAGTCGATTCATTCGGGCTAGGCCTATACTTTTGGGCGAGATTAACCGAGCGAACGAAGCTGCACAAATGAATGTGCGGACAAGGGCGCCCGAGCGGACTAAATGGGCAAGGTCTCTAAATGGGTTGATTACTACTTCCATGGGCCTAGGCATATTTAACTAGGTGAGGCTCTTCGAGAGTGAGAAGTCGTCAAGAGTGAGAGGCTGTTGAGAGTGAGAACCTCCTTAATTAGTGGGAGACAGATTTTAGCTATAACAACAACCCCCAGTTCCTTGCAATTTTGTAAAAATAAAAGGAATTAACATCGATATCTGGAAATCTAAATCCCTTTCTTCTTCTAGTTAAGCACTCCATATAAGCTTCATATTTTAAGTCATTATGTATGGAACTGCAAATAAATTCATGGTCTTTCCATCTTCAAGTTGGTGAGGCACTTTAGGTGTGTCTACTTCTTCCTTCTTCAAGAAGGCGAGGCACTTGAAGTGTCTAGCTCTTCTGTTGTTTTGATTTAACTTCTATTTCGAGTTCTCGAACTAGGCGAGGTCATTATTATGTCTCCGAAATTGAAGTTTAGACGACATCGACCCATGTATCATTGTCATTTATATTCTTTGAATAATAATATTGTTGTCTTCATCTTTCCAAACGAGCATCAATAAACTTGTCTAAGAGTCTAGCCTTTACAGGCGATCGTAAAGATCTGGGGCCGAGCCACTCCTAAAAATCTTAAAAGTAACCTTCGGTGGCTATTTCTCTCCCAGAAATCGTAAAATCAACTTCTAGGAGCCAGACCATACCGGGAAAATATAAAGTCGATTGGGGACCTCGCATCACCTAGGAATCCATAAAGTCGATCATTCGGAGGCCATGTTACCCCCAGAAAACATAAAGTCAACTGGGGCCTCGCCTCACCCAGGAGTCCGTAAAGTTGATCATCTGGGGGTTAGCCACACCCGTAAAACTTTAAGAATGAGAGGCACTTGAAGTGTCTAGCTCTTCTCGCCACACCTAGGAATAACATAAACATATCTGGGGGTTAAGCCACACCCAAGAACAACATAAACACATCTAGGGGCTAGGCCACTCCCAAGAACAACATCAACACATCTGGGAGATAGGCCACACCCAAGAAACAAGAAGTATATCTGGGGTTAGGCCACTCCCAGGAACAACAAATACATCTGGGGGCTAGGCCACTCCTAGGAATAACAAATACATCTGGGAGCTAGGCCACTCCCAGGAATAACAAATATATATGGGGGCTAAACCACACCTAAGAAACAATAAGTACATTTGGGGGCTAGTGAAAGGCATATGACTATGTCTATTTGTAATAATTAGATGACAACTCAACTCTAGCTAATAAAGAGAAGTAAATAATAAACACCAAACATGAATCAAGATGAAGATAGTCAACTAATCACAAAGGATCTAAATAACAGAAGTATTTTATGGGATTACTACTCAACACTGGAAGAAGTTCATTAATATGTTCAAGCGTCAGTGAAAAATAAAGTGGTAGTACTTCTAAAGAATACAGAAGATATAAAAGATTTCAAGTGGTTACTACAGAAAGATTCCAGAAGGAGGGAAAAGACAGTAAAGCAGAAGAATGACAGAAGGCCACAACTTATATGGAGAATAATTATTATAGTATGACACAAATGAATCAGACAGTACATTTGTGTGTCAACTAAATTAATAATTATTCAACATCGAGCTCAAGTGGTTTATGACAGAAGACGAAGAAAATGGAAGACTTCAAAGCTGACTACTATGTAATAAATGACAGAGATAGTATTTTAATTCTACTATCAAAGATTAATTGATTATTTAATTTATCTAATTAAATTAATTCAAGTTGAATTTAATTTAATTTATAAATTAACTAATTAAATTAAGTAGAATTAATTTATTATAAAAGATATGACTTAATATGACTTTTTATATAATTCAAATGACTATTTAATAAGTCATACCGAATTATACAAATAAGTCATACCGATTTTTATATAATAAGTCATACCGATTTTTATATAATAAGTCATACCGATTTATTATATAATAAGTCATACCGATTTCTTTTATTAAATAAGTCATACTGATTTATTTAATTAAAAGAAAAATCGAATATGACTTTAATATAAGTCATACCGAATTTTCAAGAGTCATACCGAGTTCTGAAAGTCATGCCCAGCCTTTTTAAGAGTCATACAANTAATATAAGTCATACCGAATTTTCAAGAGTCATACCGAGTTCTGAAAGTCATGTCCAGCCTTTTTAAGAGTCATACAAGGGTTATTTCTAATCTTTAAAGAGTCATATTGGAAGAGTCATGCCAGCTTTACAACCTCTATAAATATGAGGTTTTTGCTTCATTATTGGGAGTTAGAAAAAATAGTTCAAATTCAAAAATTTGTCTGCATTGTAATATCCACAGATTTCTGTGCAAGTTTGGAATATAATTGTTAAACTCGAACAACTCATGTCTAAATCGTTCTAAGTTTTTAAACAGTTATATAAACTTTCTACTTATTAATTTTGTAATACTTTTCAAGTTAAAATTATATCTTCTACTTGAACAGTATTTCATTACAATTAATATTTCGTGTGAATTTAAAATAATATTTTTAAATCCAATATTCAGTGATAATTTATAGATATTGTATTCACCCCCCCCCCCTTCTACAATATCAGGGACCAGCAGCTAGGCCACTTCTAGAAACAATAAGTACATCTGGGGGATAGGCCACTCCTAGGAATAACAAATACATCTGAGGGCTAAACCACACCCAGGAAACAATAAATACATCTGGGGGCTAGGCCACACCCGGGAAACATAAAGTTGAATGAGGGCTTCGTCACACCCAGGAATAACATGTCTGATCAGACCTCAATCAAAACATTCAGCTTTGGAATTCATAATGAAGATGTGGATAAAGAATGTCTTATCCGAAAAAATTGAAACATGGTCACAAAAAATCCTAGCTAGAAAGTTACATATACTACCCCCAGAGTTTAGTGAAAAGTAAATAAGATAAATCTTTCTACCACTATACGATAAATATCATGCATATTACGAACGACATGTGTATATTGCAAGATCACAAAATGATAAGAATATAGAACCTATTAGTAGTAACACCCCTTAGGGCCTTCCGTAAAAATTAGTAGATGACGTACCACTTTGAAAGTACTCATTTAAGGAGCTTGGTCATCAAACGTTGAATCTCTGGGCGTTTCCACTTTCAAGAGCACATACTCAAAATCTCTACTTCATCAAAGGGTGAGCCTCTCTCTAGGCATGCTCTCTTCTTCTTCAAAGGGTGATGCTCTCTCACGGCTAACTCGGGGGGAACTCTCAGCAACTCCGCTACACGACTCTCCATAGTTGTTAAGCATCATCTTCATATCATCATTAGACAGTCTCACTCTGATTTGATCATGAACCCCATAATTTCAAGTCCTCATTATGGATGCTCAATGTGGTGCTCTCCAAAAGTTTAAAGCCCCCTTTGAAACTTCTGGTCTAGTGTATGTGTTCTCTCTTCAACAAGCCTGGCATCCTTCTGTCTTCTAACCTACTTCATTCATCCGTTCTTTGAAGACTCATAGCGCTCTTCTTCATGGACTTCATGCGTCTAGCGAAACCAAGAATGATTTTCATGTTCTATAAAGTTATTCGAAAGCACTCGACTACTCATGAGAACAAATGGTCATCCCCTGATGAGGTTATCGATGATTTTTAGCATAGGCTCCGACCAAAGTTTGCACGATAATTTCCTTGATCTTTACCTTGATTGTGACCAAAGTTCGTATGATAATCCCCCTGATCTCTTCCTTCATCACGACCAGAATTTGCTCTATAATCTTCTTATTCTCTAACCTGATCACGATCATCCAACCAGATTCTTTCCCTCATTCTCCGAGTCATTTGATCTTCGGGCACATGGTCACGAGGCCTCGTATTTCGTCTAGAGGTAGGGTCGATAATCTCAACATCATCCGCAGATGGGCCTCTCCGACTATCAGTGGGCGGTCGCCATGTAAATCTCCATAAGAACCTTCATTCGGGTCTGTGTCCGCTAGAATTACGACCATCAATCCTTCTACAATAGCTGGTATTTTGGCCAAATCTTCCTCCTTCGAAATCACGAGCGTCGTCATGTCCTCGTCCATTGATCTGATCCTGGCTAGGACCTTGTTGTTGTGATTCGACCGATCTACATCTCAAATCTTGCCTGAGCCTATAGTTTCCTCATGTTCCTCCATACGTTAGCCTCTGGGGTGTGATTTCGCGAAACCTCCTTGGCGGAATTGGGGTTTTCTCTTTGGTCGCCTCTTCTCCTACTATGACTGGCTCTTTACCCGCGCGATGTTCTCTATTAATCAGTTATTTTTCTCCAACTATGTCTTCCAAGATTTTGAGGTTCTTTTTCAAGTAATTAATTCGCTCATTGAAACCAACGACAACATCTATCATCCAAGTGATCTATTTGAATATTAGTCATCTAAACCGGAGGTTATACGCTTGTGATATCCTGACCATCTCGTGCAGCTTGGTTTGCGGTATCCCGGTTCAGACTTCCATCTTCACCTTAGTTCTTTATTAATCATCAATTTTTTGCGTATGTTATGACATTCTTCCTCCAGAGATGTCAAGACCCCCCCCCCCCCCCTTCTAGCGTCAATCTAGATGCCAATTTAGATCTAGGCATAGCCAAAAACTGTTTCCCACTAATTAGGCAGATTAGGCACATTATTCGTCCCCAACAATGTATCTACGTACCTTTTATATAGGGATCAAGCCCAACATAGCTCTTGGATAGTAAGAAACCTAATAGAATTAGATTTCTTACCCAAGACGGATTTGGACCGCCGTCTCAATCACACCTAGGCTCGGGCCGTTGAAGCCCAGTTACGTATAAGGAATGTGGCGGCTAGGTGTTCGGTCTGATTCTATCGTAAAACAGCCTAGGCATGTCCTATCTTTTCTTTAAGTCGTAACCGTAATGGGCTAACCCTACAGAAATGTCACTCAAGACGATGTAACTAGACTCCCCTAACTGGGTGAGAACCCAATTAGCCTGGATGGAGCCTAGCCTTCAGCAGCAACGAGTCTCTGACAAGTAAAAATATTAGGCGAGGTTGATGATAAAGGTGACGCTCAACTTCATGTTCTTCCAGAATATTGATGTACTCGAAGAGCGTACATGTCTCCATCCTCCGCAAAGTAGGCGAGGTCTATGTAAATATATGCCTGAACCTATTACTCTTCTAAATCAATTGTCCTAACAATGGCGAGACCTCATTCATAAAGGCAAGGTCTTTATGTTCCATGGGCTTAAGTCAATTCATTCGGGCTAGGGCTATACTTTTGGGCGAGGTTAACCGAGCGGACGAAGCCGTGTAATATTATCATAACAAGATACTGAGTTAAACAAAATATATTTCATATTTTCAGTCCAAGTTCAAAAAAGTACAAACTTGACAATTAATAATTTAACAAAAATTTAAATTTAAATTTAAAAATAAATGAGTACAAAAAATACTAAATTAATTTAAACTAATATACATAGAGGGTTAAGTTATATGGAGACCGCATTTTTGTTAGAGACGTCGGAAACCATATATGTACTGCTTGAAGAACACTGCAAAATATATTGTTCTGCAAAATATGTTCTGCAAGCAGTATATGTATAGTCTCCAACAAAAATGTGGTCTCCATATAACTTTTCCCTATACACAGAAATACTTAACAAATATATATATATATATATATATATATATATATATATATATATATA
>QRFB01007754.1:8945-34484 GCA_008931105.1 Oenanthe javanica
AAGTATTATAGTTTCTGAAGGGTCCCTTTCATTAATCATCTAACTTTGTTTCTTCTGATATTTTTAGGTATATGATTTCCTCAAATATTGGTGAGGTTGCCTCCATATTTCTCACAGCTGCTTTAGGTATACCAGAAGGCCTTATTCCTGTGCAGCTTTTGTGGGTCAATCTGGTTACTGATGGACCCCCGGCAACAGCTTTAGGATTTAATCCACCTGACAAGTACATCATGAAGAAGCCCCCTCGCAGAAGTGATGACTCTTTAATCAGTGCATGGATATTATTTCGCTATCTGGTATTTATGTTTCCTTGATTTTGACTTCAAGAAACTTTAGACGCCGTATTTGCGTTGGTTTATTGCTTACTTTCCTTAATGTTGTCAATATAGGTGATTGGTCTTTATGTGGGGATAGCTACTGTAGGAGTCTTCATCATATGGTTCACACAAGACTCATTCTTAGGAATTGACCTAAGTAAAGATGGCCACAGTCTAGTCTCCTATTCCCAGCTTTCTAACTGGGACCACTGTGCTTCCTGGGGGAATTTCTCGGCTTCTCCCTTCACTGCCGGATCACAAGTTTTCAATTTCGATGCCAATCCATGTGACTATTTTCAGACTGGAAAAATCAAAGCTATGACCCTCTCCCTGTCTGTATTGGTTGCCATTGAGATGTTCAATTCCCTTAATGCCCTTTCTGAGGATGTGAGTCTCTTGAGCATGCCTCCTTGGGTCAACCCATGGCTCCTCTTGGCAATGTCAGTTTCATTTGGATTGCATTTCTTGATCCTTTATGTGCCTTTCCTTGCTCAAATATTTGGCATTGTACCACTAAGCCTGAATGAGTGGTTATTGGTGGTGGCTGTTGCCTTCCCGGTGATTTTGATTGATGAGGTTCTTAAGTTTGTGGGAAGGTGTACAAGTGGTGTTCGATCGCGGACAAAGAGTATATTGAAGGACAAGGTAGAGTGAAGTTGTAGGCAAGGATAATAAGCAGAGACAACAAAGCTTCAACAGGTCTAATTAACTGATATTCTTGGTCCCTTGACCCTTGTGTCAAAACATGACATGAAGGGTTGGTCGGCCATGAAGAAGATATATTATATTGATTAGACATTTGTAATACTTCTAACAGAATTACTAGAGATGTCTTAAATTTTAGATTAGATTGCAATTTATATCTCCCAATTTTATATATAGTTCTATAATATACTTACTTTCAATATTTATTAATTGCATTTCACATCCTTATACTATGAAACAGAAATCAAAATATAATCATTTACAAGTTTCCAATCTTGTGACTAATTTAGAGGCAAATGTGATATAAAATTATTGTAATGATCATGTACATATTATATTTTAAATAATTTATAAATTTTAAATTACATAAATTTTAAATTATAATTAAATAATATTTTTTAACCATTAAATAATAATAACATACTTTATAAAATTTAAAATTTAAAATTTAAATTAAATAAAATGAGTGAAGCGTGTAATATTTAATACGTATATAATTACAACAATAATTTTATATCGTCTTGGACTTTAAATTTATTTAAATTAGTATTTATTTTAACAAAAAATATGAAAGGAGTTGATTTTATTCTATTTTTCAAAACTGAAGAATGTAAACTATAATTTATGAAATTAAATTACATTTGAAGGAAAGTTAGGAATGCAAACTGCAATTCACCTTAATTTTATTTACACTTAATTTTATTTAATCCAACTTGACCTTGATTTTTTCTATTTTCAACACGTGTTAAAGTATTATTATTCACGTCTGTAATTACTGCATGAATAATATTATTAATATATACATATATTATAACTCTTAATATTATTTATGTTGTAATATATATAATTCAATAATTTTACAATATTTTAAATCAATAATTTTTGCCCAAAATATCAATGAAAAATTCAACTTTTTTCCAAAGATCTTATAATATTTAGTTTATACTTTTAATCTCAATTAATTTTCCAATCTTTTAATTCAATAATTTTCCAACTGGAAATTCATAATTCAAATTTCTATAATATATTATTATAATAATCTGTACTTCTTAAAATCTATTATTATAATCCCTTAATATTTAATGTAGGAGGCGAAATAAATGGTCTAACTCAATGTATTATATAAATTCAGGGCCCTTCTTTTCATATTCTATATTAAAAGTTGAAATGCATAGTATGAAACAAGCAACCATATTACTGGAACATTTTTTGAATAATAACTTAACAACTAAATATGGAAATATCAGTTACATAAGTGAAACAACACTGATACATGAAAATATACAGAGACCATGACAACTTATAAAGATGACAAACTAGTGAGGGATTGCTAATAGTGCTTGTGATTGCTTCTCATAAGGGAATCCTCTTGACATAGAATCATCAGCAGACCAAATAAAGATACCATGAAGTTGTTTCTTGCTTTTGAGCCNTAACTTAATAAGTAAATATGGAAATATCAGTTACATAAGTGAAACAACACTGATACATGAAAATATACAGAGACCANAATTCCAGAAAAATGATTCAGTGATCTCAACTTCACTTTAGAAAAACTGCTAGTTTGCTGTATATTAGAATTTTCGACTAAATATGAAGTAATTATGTATTCATAAAAACTATTTGATTTGCTGATATATGTACTTCTTGCAAAAACAACAAAAGAGGTTACTGATCCTTAACATTTAAGCACAAGCTGAAAAAAATTCCATTATCAGGTATCAATTCTTAGTAGTGTGCAAACTTCAAAAGCTATCTTATATTTAGGTGATTTAGCGTTATTTTTCTATAGGAAAATAGCGCTTTAGCAGAAACCTGTATCCTAATACTCACACACATGAGTACCTCGTCTTAACAAAAGAATAGGGGTGAGTATCCAACAAGTNGCCTCCTCTGTATTTTGATGTCTGAGTCTCGAAATAATTCATAAACTGAGAAACTGTGGTTCCTTGGTCATATGCATAGAATTGAAAGTTTACATAGTCTATGAGATGACCATAACTCTTCCNAGGGGTGAGTATCCAACAAGTAACAATGCTTAGCAAATGCTATTTTAGCAGTCTTATTAACAAGGCCATACATCCAGGTACAACTCAATACCAGCAATGCCTAATTACCAAACTGGCTTACCTCAAACCAGAACTACAACTACACGTCCACACATCAGGCATTCGATCTCTCTCCAAACAAAATCTGACATGGCTACTCCCATTTTTCTCCCACGTATTGGTATGGTGAATACATAGAGTTTCTTTCCTCCAATTTAGCCATGATCACCTTCGATTTTTGTCTTTCAGAGGACTTATAAATAACATACNAAAGGAAATGACTCCATTTTTCTTAAGGGCGCTTATAAGTTGTCCGATACATTCTGCAAATGTTTCTGGATCACCTTGAAAGTGTTCATAATCGATATCAATGCCATCCAAATTATACTCCTGGATGATATTTGTGAGTGAAGATATGGCATTAGAAACCCATGAATCCACGGAAGATGGGCTAAAGTAAGCGCTGTCCCCTCCAACGCTATCACCTCCTAANTGTGTTTTAGGACAAATAATTCAATCCCATCAGCATTGCCATCCCTTAAGCGATCACATTTAAATGTCAAAGTTGCATTGAGCTTAGGGGGAGATTCTTTGGCTATACATTTGCTTACTTCGTCAACCCTCCAATAGATTATTGGGTTGCTAGTGCTGTCTCTTCACTCACAAGTATCATCAGACAGTATAACTTGAATGGTATTGATATTGACTACAGTACGTGTCTTTCGGAAGGCATCTCCATATACATTTGCTGAGTGCATTGGGAGGCTCACAACAACCCTCAAGAGGGATAATGTTATATCTTTTCGCTTCAGTAGCTCTATTTGATATCAAGCTCAAAGCCACTAGCTATAAACTTCCAGTTTTAGGCATACGAGTCAGGAACTACTGTGACTCAGTTTTTAAGTTACTTCAGAACCCAAACATCAAACTATCAAGGTGCTAAGATTTTAGTCAGTTTTGCAAGTGCTGGTAGTGGAGGCTTATCTCCAGAAAATGGTCTCTTCACTGCCTGCAAAACACAAATACATTTTTTATTTTTTCCTCTTTTATTTTTTCTGCTGAATGGAACAATTATTTGTTTCAAAAGGGACAACTTCTACATTTTGTATAAACTATGAAACAATGAATAACAACTTTGTTAATAAAACTTTAACTTGTGAATTATATAGAAGGAGAAAGCCTAAATAATAACTCGACACCATGTCCCCAATGCGATGGCTTTAATACACCCGTCTCCAAAGCATGGAAAGCAAAAAACCTTAGTACAATCTCCAAAACGCCGAACACGTACCCTGAATTCACATAAAAAAAATCCGCAATTATTTTTCGTAAACAAATGGATACAATAAGTGAATGGGAGGACCAGAACCCTTTATAAAATATATTTTTTTGCGAGAAGACCTTTATAAATTGAAACATGCACCAAAATATAAGTAGACCCCAAAAGTCAAAACAGCTCATTTGACCAAGATAAATTTATTAAATTAAAATAAACAAATCTTTTCCCCTTCTCCAAGCAAAACACAAACAAAAACACACAGACAGAAGGGGTTTAGGTTTAAGAAAAGGGTTTAAGATCAGAGTCGGCTGTCTGCTCCAAATCTCACACACCACAAACCCTAATTACACACACATCTCAATCCCCAATGTCTTCTCTTCAAACCCCAATTCAAGAACCACCATCATCACCAATCAACCAATCTCAATCCCCAATTCAAGAACCAATGAACACTACAAACCCAGATCAAGAAACCCAACAAAACCCACAAGTTGATTCCAATTCACAACCCCAAGAAAAACAAGAACAAGAACAAGAAGAAGAAGAAGAGGAGGGTGAATGTGGGTTCTGCTTGTTTATGAAAGGGGGTGGTTGTAAAGATAGTTTTGTATCCTGGGAAAAATGTATTGAAGATGCTGAGAAAAATCAAGAAGATATTGTGAACAAGTGTTTTGAGATTACTGTTGCTTTAAAGAAGTGTATGGAGGCTCATTCTGACTATTATGAGCCTGTTTTACGGGCTGAGAAGGCGGCAGAAGCTGAAGCTGTTGAACAATTGGAGAAGGAGAAAGAAAAAGAAGCTGGGGTTGTTCAAGAACCAGAAAAGGAGGAGGAGGAGGGCGAAAATGCGAAAGAAGAGGAAAAAGCTTAAAGCTTTATAGAGGTTTGATAAGAAAAGGCATTTTTTTTTACGTAGATACGAGCTTAGAATATATTAAGCTCTAATGAAACAATTTAATGGAGAAGAAGAAAATTACAAATAATTGCCTTACAAATTGATGTTGAAGGTCATATTGGATAGATGGTTAGTATTGATCTCTGAGTTTGACTTCCAACTCGCATTTGTAGTTTAAGTGAACAGCTAAAAAGCTGAGGCATTTACTTAGACAGTACTCTTATTGTTTCTTACATTGTTGTGGCATAATTTTTTATGCATCTAATGTATCTATCACATTGTTTTGTTTGCTAAGCAATAACGATCTCATTGTTAATCTAAACTTTTGAGAACTTAATACTGAGTCCTTATATGAGATCTTGTAAAGTTTCTGGTTGACTATGATACATCCTTCAGATCAGTACTTGAATTAGTACCGAGAGCCTCTATGTGCTTTGTAGCAAATGCTTATGACTTCATGTAAGAAGTCTCTTTATAAAGTGAGTTAGCATTCAAGGATAAAACTGGCCTTCTCTTTCTCATCCCCGGGCAGAGTAGGTTAACTATTATTATTTTTAGCCTAGCTGTAGGCCAGAATGAAGAATATCAAGTACGGAAAAAAAAACAGAGGAAAAGACTCGTAGCCAAGATTAGAAGTAAGCTTACAGTCTCCTCAAACTTTCAAGATCTGGAGAAAGAGCCCCTCTTAGCTGATTATCTTATAGGATCCTGGAGTATCTGTTTCACAGTAAAGCAGTCATGGCTTTCTACCAACAGTACAGTAATATGTTACAGTAATATTTTCTACTCACAGCTCGTCAAGCGTATGAATATTAGCTATTTCCCAGGGAATGAGACCACTGATATGGTTACTCAGCACTCAGAATGTTTCTGGAATTCTGCCAATCACTACATTACCAACAGTTCTAAAGAGCTAAAACAATTGATTAGTGAGTTTGTCACACTTACAAACCAGTAGTATGAAGACAATTAAGCAACTGGACTCTAACAAGGAGGTCCACAAGATAAAACCACTTAACAGAATCTTGAGAGGAAGCTGACCAGAAGTAATGCGAGTAGTTCTATCTATGTAGTTTCAGTAAAGACTTCTGCCAGTATTTAAGATGCTCTAGATTAAGTTTTACATAACGTTTCTGTCTTGGGCCAGTTGTAAGATCTTCGAGTTTCATCCATGGTTTAAAATTTCGAATAGGCAGACTGTTCATCTGATACCTCTTTGCCTTTGTTAGAAATATGGAATTGTTTCTGTACATTGCCTATATGTAGGGATGGGCATCGGGTCACTTCGGGGTCGGGAAGTGCTATTCCCGCCCCTGATTCCCGAACCCAAACCCAAACCCTGTCCCCGAACCCGTCCCGACCCCCGAACGGAGATTGTTTTGCTCCCCGATCCCCACGGGGAATTTTCATTTTTTATATTTTTTTATAAAATATAAAATATATTTTTAAAACAAATATTAACATGATAAATTATAATATTATATATATTTTTTTTAATTTAATACTATATTTTAATCCCGAATTCAAATTAACATTTATTTACAATATATATNTTATATGTATTTTTTAATTTAATACTATATTTTAATCCCGAATTCAAATTAACATTTATTTACAATATATATAAAAGATTAAAATTATATTATATTATAGCATGGGAATTTTAAAATAATAATATGAAATTAAAAATTATAATTATAATAATATATTATTATTAATTTATTTGATATATATGAATATATATTAAATTTATTAAATATCAGAAACGGGGATCGGGGCGGGGAGACCCGATCCCCGACCCCATCCCGATCCCCGAAATATTTATAAATTTTTTCCTCTTCCCTGAACCCGAAATATTTCCCGATTTCTCGACCCGAACGGGACGGGGATCGGATCGGGATCGGGTAAGGCGGGTTGAATGCCCATCCCTACCTGCATGGAGTTGCTTATCTGCTTGACTTTGCCACAACCTCATTACTTTAGAAAGGTTATGTAAACTTGTTATAGCATCTCATCTCTTCCATCAAGGTTCTGAAAGTTCTCTTTTATAATGGTTTTTTTAAACATATTTAGTGGTCTGTGTAGATTGAGCATGCTTGTGTTGTCAACTCTCTATGCACAAACTTCCTTCAATTTTTCTTTCTGGAAACAAAACAATACAAGTAATGTACTTTCGATATTTATATTTATTTTAAATTAAGTATATTTTATTAGTAATAAAAATATTAATATACTTTCTTTTAGTTGTCATGAATCATTATCAATTTGACATTTTTTAGTTATATTTTCCATTTCTTTCTACAAAATTATAATTTTAAAAAATCAAGTACCAAGCTTTTATATAAATAATAATTTTAAAAATTCAAGTACCAAACTTTTATATAAATAATTTGATGAATTAAGGATCATATCGGAGAAAGAAGACTGAGATTTAAGTAACAACTAACAAAGCACTGAGCAAGATCATTTTCTACGTGTTTAACCTGGTGTTACATTAACCACAATTAACTCCAGTCATCATCAATCACATTATTATGTATATTGGATGAGTGCATCACAACACTAAAATCAGGAGTCCCGGGGCGAAACTTTAAATGACCCTCTTTAAAAAAAATCACAATTATAAAAAAAATCGTGTAATAGAGTTCATAAAAAATAAGTAACAAAATCTCATTAGTATCAGTAATATAAGCAACCAACAAAATAAAATTACATATTATAAAAAATAACTTTTTCGAGTATTTTTAGATGCAAAGTCATTGATAATGGTTTATGTATCAATGTCCTCCAACATGTTTTTCTCAATGCATAATACAACAAGGTCATTCAACCTTTCTTGCTACATGTATGATCTCAAATAGTTTTTCAATAATTTTAACTTACACAAACTCCTCTTTAATGTCACGGTCACATGTATTGATAATAGAATGCGATAAACAATTGCAACATTTGAAAGATAGTCAAGAGATTTTACCAACTCAAAAATCTCATGTGTGCCCATGAATTCATCTGGTGAATACATCTGCAACACAAAAAATTCTTGAACAAGAGCATCTAATTCAAAATCTGATAAACCATTATCTGAGTACCTATTCACCAAATTTGTGCACTTTTCTTTTAGTTCATCATACTCTAAATATTTTAAAGTCTGCGAATGAAACATGAATCCAAATATACTTTCAAAAGTTTGTTACTGCTCAAATCTGTTCTTAATGAAGCAATTGCAATATCTACAACAACTAAAAAGTAATTAATTCTAAAAGTCTCCTCAACTGATTATACTTCTTCATTCTGATCCTTCTCATCAAATTGTTTCTTTCTAAAAACATACCGTTTTGTACGGAAAATAGGCTCTATAATTATATTGGATGTAATGTCTTTGGCAATATTTATGCTTTTGGAATAACTTTCTTCTCTATATTTTTCAAAAAATTGCATCACATTTTCAATTTCTTTCATAGTAGAAGCAATACATATTAATTTAGATGGTAGCTTCTTCCTCACTCCACTAATAGAAAATAAAATATCATACCAAATAACCATACCAAGTAAGAATTCATAATTCTGAAGTGCACCAATTAAATTATAAATTGTAAAATAGTAATGTTTTGATATAATATGTATATAACCGAATAGGAGTTGAATTCTATTTTTCTTTTTTTAATAATGAATTGTCTAGTTTTTTAAATTACATAAATATATATTATATATATATACATANATATTATATATATACATATACATATTCAACTAGTATAATTATATTGGATGTAATGTCTTTGGCAATATTTATACTTTTGGAATACCCTTCTCCTCTGTATTTTTCAAAAAATTGCATCACACTTTCAATTTTTTTCATAATAGAAGCGATACACATTGATTTAGATGATAGCTTCTTACTCACTCCATTAATAGAAAATAAAATATCATACCAAATAACCATACCAAGTAAGAATTCATAATTCTGAAGTGCACCAATTAAATTATAAATTGTAAAATAATAATGTTTTGATATAATATGTATATAACCGAATAAGAGTTGAACTCTATTTTTATTTTATTTTAATAATGATTTGTCTAGTTTTTTAAATTACATAAATATATATTATATATATACATATTCAACTAGTATTTATTTTTAATTTTATAGAGCCTATAATAATATGTATATATATTTTAAAATATTTTTTTAAAAGCAGGATGACTTTATAATTATTTTAACTAAATAATATATATATATATATACACACTAAATTGTTTTTAAAAAAAAATTGTGCCCCGGGTGGTGGCGCCAGCCCTCGAAAATAACTAACATGTGCAAATTAATAATATAACATACTTTGTAATTTATGCATGGATGCACATACCATCTTTTATGTCTGATTAATAAACAGAATTCCCGTTAATTACTTTCTATTTTTAGATAAATAATTAATACTAAACTAACATTATAACATTGATTTATTATTTCTCCTAGCTAGAGCTATCTTGGTTTGAGCGATGTTTCCTCCTTTCTCTTCTCTCTTCTTTCACCTCCACCATTTCACATCACACCATGCAACCTGCAACTTTCTTTCTTTCTCAGCACAATCCTAAAATCAATAATAAAACTAAGAGGAGAACGAAATTGCTGCTGCATTCATGGATAAAACACATTCAAGTAAGAAATCAGGCGAATCCGAAAAAGTTATTTTTCAGGGCGTTAAGATTGACAAAATGGACAATGATCCAACCAATATGGGAAGAGCACCATCGCATAATCAAATGCACCCGGCATTGCCAAAATCTGCAAGCAAAAGCACTTTTGGTAGGATTGGAAGTAACTTTAGATCAGCCTCTAGAAATGTTGCTAAAGGCTTTGGCAACCAGAGGAGAGGCCCTCAATCTGGAGCTCTTAGAGGGCTAAATAGTGTGCGATTTATTGATAAGAAACAAATAGGAAAAGAAGGTGATGGTTGGAATGCTGTGGAGAATCGTTTTCATCAAATGGCAGTTGATGGAAAGCTCAGTAGAGATAAATTTGGAATTTGTGTTGGTAAATACTATATATGTCAGTGCATTTTGGTTATTTTTATTGTTGGTTGTGAATTGTGATGTGTATTTCTATTTTTTAGTTGCTCATGAGGTTTTTTTGGTTAAAAGGAATGGGAGAGAGCAGAGACTTTGCAGCAGAGTTATTTGATACCTTGGCAAGGCGTAGAGAAGTAAATACAGAAAATGGGATAGACTTGGAACAGTTGAAGTTGTTCTGGGAAGATATTGCACTACAAGACAGTGATACAAGGCTTAGTATATTCTTCGATATGTAAGAAACTCTTCTGTAAAGGATTATTTATAATGCATTGTGCCTAAGAATGATAAAATGTAATGTAATGTGCAGGCATTACTTTACATTTTTTCCAACTGTGTCCGCATGTTATTTCTGCAACGTAACCTGAAAATGTAACAATGGTAGTTTTCAGGTGTGACAAGAATGGTGACGGTAGATTATCAGAGGAAGAGGTGAAAGAGGTAAGAAAGTTATAGTTGATATTACTCCTCATTTTGTATCATTATTATTTATCACAAGTGAACTCCTCCAAGTATTGTCATGACATAGGTACTTATAATGAGTGCTTCGGCTAACAAGCTCGGAAATTTTAAGAAACATGCGGGTCACTATGCAGCTGTCATCATGGAAGAACTAGACCCTGATCATTTGGGCTATATTGAGGTAAAAACGCCTAAGGAATTGAATTCACAGTGTCTAATACTTTAGTTAGGCTTAAGGGCCGTCTCTATGACCTTATAAATTCAGAAAATGCAGGCAAGGTTTTAAGTTAATTATACGTTTAAAAGTAGTACTGAAGCAATTTACATGCTCAGACCGATGGACCCTTATGGCCCCAGAGTTGTGTTGTTTAATTCCTAAAGCTCTTCTAACTTCAATGTGCAAACAGATGTGGCAACTTGAAGCAATATTAAGAGGGGGGCTGGCCTCTAAAGAAGGAGGCAACTCTGGCGGCGCTGCTTTGAAAAAAACACAAACAATTGCAAGAACCATGATACCTACAAAATACAGAGGTGCAATTGGTAAATATGCAAGTTTAGCTCTTGAAAAAATACATGATAACTGGAAGAAAATATGGGTTATGTTCTTGTGGTTGTACGTGAATGCTGTGCTCTTTACCTGGAAGTTTGAAGAATACAAAAAGAAACGAAGTTTTTTAGTCTGTGGCTATTGTGTTTGCATTGCCAAGGGTGCAGCTGAGACTCTTAAGTTCAACATGGCTCTCATTCTATTTCCTGTATGCAGAAGAACACTAACTAAACTCCGCGAAACATGTCTTGGAGCCTTTATACCTTTTGATGAGAACATCAACTTCCACAAAATTATTGCATTGGGGATCACAGTTGGGGCTGCTCTACATACAATATTTCATCTTACTTGCAATCTTGTGAGAATGTCAACTTGTCCTCGGCCATTATTTATGAGAACCATTGGATCTAGCTTCAACTACAAGCAGCCATCTTACATGGACATTGTAAGGACCGTTCCAGGTATAACTGGTGTGCTCATGATTTTGATTATGGCTTTTTCATTCACTCTAGCGACACATTCATTCAGAAGGAATGTAGTGAAATTGCCATGGATATTCCATCGCTTGGCGGGTTTTAATTCCTTCTGGTACACGCATCATCTTCTGGCGGTAGTCTATATCCTCTTCTACTTTCATGGCACCATGTTAATCATTGGCAAGGAAAAAACGGTATGTTCATCTGCACATGACAAGATTTTTTAAGGCATGCCAAAAATTTTGCAAACTCAGAAATAATAAGTTTACATAAATGAATTGTCACAAGCTAGTAAATTTACACAGAACTTCCCTCTAAACATACTAATATTTATTTTTAGCTACTATTCCATGTTCCCCAATTATTAGTAAAGGCTGTAAAGCTAATGCTTCTGAAATATCTTATTTTCTGTGTAGACGTGGATGTATATAACAGTTCCAGTACTCTGCTATTTAACTGAAAGATTACTAGTCCTTCGTGATCTCAATCATGAAGTCCATATCATAAAGGTTGGGATTAGCACAACAGATTCACATGATGATTATTGTTGCAGATATATTATCAACATAACTAATTTATATATGAAATGCAGGCTATTATATACACGGGAAATGTTTTAGCATNTACTGATTTATATATGAAATGCAGGCTATTATATACACGGGAAATGTTTTAGCATTATACATGAGCAAACCTTCATCATTCAAGTACAGGAGTGGGATGTACCTTTTTGTTAAGTGTCCTGATATTTCACCTTTTGAATGGTACATGTGCTACAATAATTGAGCAACACATATATGATTTTAGATAGAGATGTTTCATTTAACATGCTTTTGCTAACACACATTGATAAACAAAAACAGGCATCCGTTCTCAATTACTTCTGCACCAGGAGATGATTACTTAAGTATTCACATTCGTACTCTGGGAGACTGGACCACTGAACTTAAAGACAGATTTGAGAAGGTAATATATACACATTTTATATTCACCAACTTAAGCTTGATAGACATAAAATCCACATTTCCCCATATGAATTCACAGTGCTTACTATCAAGTTGGAATTTAGATCAACAAATGAAGCCCAAAACTCTTTTTAGACAAGTAAACCTGCTACGAAGGATTTTTTATATTTATTCTAGATTATGTTTCTGCAAATTCATCTTTTTATTCTTCACTTCAATTTGACTTGAGCTTCCTTTTAAGAATTCTGATGTATGCAAATTACAGGTCTGTGAAGTCACAGACGCAAAACCAACAAGACAAGGAAATCTTGTCAGACTTGAAACAAGATCACATACCAGATCTGCAAGCGTAAGAGCACACCCATCAGCTGCGGATTCCGTAACTAAGTCAGGCCCAATGCATATTCAGCCAGAACTGCCAGAACCAAAGTAAGCATTAAATAATGTTAGCTACATATAGTTTCATTAGTCTATATCATTGTTAATTGTTATCCTTTGGTTCAGTTTTCCAAGGATTCTCATCAAAGGACCTTACGGGGCACCAGCTCAGAATTACAAGAAATATGACATCCTTTTACTTGTTGGCCTAGGAATAGGAGCAACTCCCTTTATCAGCATATTGAAAGACCTTTTAAACAACATTANGTGTATATGAAGAAGGCGATGCACGATCTGCACTCATAACAATGGTTCAGTCATTGGAACGTGCTAAAAAGGGTGTTGATGTCGTTTCAGATAGTAAGGTATAATATTATTACACTTGAAATGCTCATCTTTACATATATGTGGACTTCTTCAGCTTATTTCTAATAGTATAAAAGCACAACAGATAATAACACACTTTGCAAGACCCAACTGGAGAAAGGTGTTTACTGATTTGTCGCAGACCCATGATCAACATCGTATAGGTAATAATATATTTGTACTATTAAAATACTAAAGAGCTTACTGCACGTCTGTGCTAATGCAAACATATTCTTTTTATATTATTACACTTTTGTTACAATCATTTAACTGCACTTCGTTTCCCAAACACCTAACATCAGCTGAATTTTCAGGTGTGTTCTACTGTGGAAGTCCTACACTTACGAAACCACTCAGGGAGCTCTGCGAAGAATTTAGCTTGGAAACTACAAGTCGCTTTGAATTCCACAAGGAAAACTTCTAAAGTAGAAGGGCAATATCTAGCACAAAATGTTTTATATCGTACAGCAGATTTAGTCATTTCTTTTTAAGGCACATGTGTACACACAGCAGAACTTTTGAATCCTTGACTATTAGTTTAGCTTAATTTATGATACCTCAAGTAAATTTTGAATCTATCAATTTTTTGGCAGTGAAAACATAATCATGATTGAGAAAATGGCAAAGATGTAGAATTGAAGACTTCGTTTTCTGTTGTAGTGTTGTATAGACTTGATTTTGTAGCTAGATTTATATATGGTATCATATTATTTAAATATTTGGTAGCTTTCACCAAAATTTCACCAATTACTAATCATATTATTTTTGTTGTCATTGAAATCAATCTAAACAGATCTTTGTATTTTTGTACCTATGCACAAACCCACAAAATATAAGAACGTATAGTGCTAGGTCACAACTGCTTAAGCATGCTTCTTCCCCAACACTTTCCTCTTGTACTTAACTCCGAAAGGTGTAACTTCAGTCTCACACATATCGGAACCATGCCAGACATGCCTGGGCAAATATCGACGAATATAGAAATATTCAGAGCTGAGATGGGATCCTTCAAACACATTGACTTGCATGAAACCCGGCCTCCAATCATCATTTCCATTCAATTTTAAGTATAGGTAACAAATCTTTGATTCAACACATTGTCCTGTAACTTGAAACTGATCCACCATGCAAGCTTGAAATGGTTTTCTAGGAATGTCATCAAGAACTTGTGGCTGCAATGGATCAAGTCTTCGTAGGTGTTTCGAGTTAAGGTGGTGCACAAATATGTCATTTGATTTTGTGTCTCCAAATCTCAAGCTGACATGGTTGGATGTATCAGCACCTTTGGTACAAGTTGTTTCTATTGTAACTGCATAGGTACAATTTCCCTGATACATACCACAGCCAAACATAATATATGAATTAGTACATACGAACTTAGATTAGTGCTAGAATATCAGTAACAGGAAATGTAAAATCTCAAAGTTACCTTGTTTTTTGTTGAGAGCTGGGCACTTGCAGCTGCCGGAAAAATCTCTAAAATCAATCCAAAAAAGAGTGCATTAACAAAGAAAATCCATAAACCTCCCGAACGTCTCATTTTCATATGCATCAATCTCTAAGAAGAAAATATACAATTATGTAAAGTATAGATGAATGCAATTAGTTATACTAGTTTTTCATACCATTAATTCCTTTACATATCCTTTTCTCGAATATTTTCTCAAGTAAGATTCTTTGGTTTCTCTCCATTTCTGTAAAGTATATTATTCTTTTGTTAATTAATGTGTGTGTATATATAAACTTTGTTACAGAACCTTAAATTCTACTTTGAAAATGTTTGCTCTGCTTTCACTTATACCACTTTAGACAGACCATCATCCATTATGCAAAGTAAAGAATATTACATGTTCAGATGGATCAGAGGGTCAAAAATAAAGGAATGGTAATATTGATGAAATGAGTTTGAGTTAAAGTTGTGAGAATCAAATGATAGAACCATTAACTCTATTTTCATGTAATTGTTTAAATTTTAGGATAAAAATTTGATAAAACTTGTAATCAAAACTTCTTTTCAGGTGGATCGAAAAGCACGATTCCAAGAAACACTATGTCAAAAAGGTCTGTATATTCAGTGAATATGCGATATTTTTGCATGTGAGTTTTTGGTACCAAATTCTTGTTTTATAAGGGTATCAATTTTTCTTATGCGAGCTTTGATATATGTAATTCACAGTTAATATGCCATAATAACAGCTGTACAAATACAACTTGTAAGCTTTTCCAATTATTTAGACACCATTAAAGATATGTTGCAGAGCTCTAGCTTACTGCAACAATGGTTTATGGCTCTTCCACTTGGCAAGCCTGTGATTTCTCTTCATTCTCATTACCAGTTACATCAATATCATTCTAGCGCTTTCCAACTAGAAAATAACATCAACAATGGAAACAAATCCATGGATGATAAATTCAAAGTTCTGGAAAAGAAGTTTGATGATCAGAATCATCGATTTGAAGAATTGTTGTATATAGTTCTACACATGAAGAAACCTATTTCTACTTTAAATTATTAATATTTATCTACAGTAGTCAATACCATAATAGGATGTAATGATTCTACAAAAAAAAAAACTTGGATGCATACTAAACTAGATTTTCCAAAACTTAATGGCTCTTATTCTAGATACTGAATAAAGAAATGCCTCAAATACTTTAATATTTGTACAACTTCTCAAGATCAAAGGGTACATTTAGCTTCTATTGATAAGGTTGATAAGACTTGGTTTAGATTTCTTGTTCACTATGTTGGGCATGCTAATCGCCCTAACTCCACATCAAAAAACAGATCCGTGTGGTTCAGGCAACTTACGTGACAATATTACTGCAACAATTCACAATCTGTGACAATAACTTATGTACGTTACTTACTAATTAGTATCAAATTATCAACCATTTTGAGAAGAAACAATATTTAATGCTCAGTTCTTGTTGCAATCACTTCTTTCCTCTAACATTTCTGCTTACAAGGAATGTTTCTCCCCAAGTAAACACCATATACAATAATTTGTCTGTATTGCCAAGAACTTAATGCGCAACATTTTAATATCAAAGTAAAACATACAAAAACGAAGAATCTACACTTCTTCCTACAATGAACAAGCTCAATGTGACAACATGAATGCAGTAACACTATTATCAACATATATCTTTAAGAGAAATTAGAGCATGAACTTAAGACATATATAGACAGAATAGGTGCATGAAGGAATGATTTAGAAAATATTTGTTTGTAAATCTTGTAGCTCGGGATCGACCTCTTCAGCTTTTGCCTCCGCTCCTATCAGCTCGAAAAGAGGAGAATCAAGCTTGGGAGGGCTCTGAATAACGAATAATGCTTATGTTAGCCACCCAATTTTTCTTTCAGGAAAACCAACAAAAGTTGCCAAGTGTGCAGTGAACTGTGCAAAATGCATGTGTAACGGTTTCTTCCAATTATAATGACTCATACATTCAAGTCTTTCAGCTTCTTAACCAGAATTTTGTTCTTACAGACAATATTAATATTAAGTATATTACCTGACAACGGACTAGAGCCCAATTTATTCCATGGAAGAATGGATGTTGCTTAATTTCATTTGCACCTTCACGAGCTCCCAGTCTGTTTTTAGGATCTTTATGCAACAACCGATATATCAACTGCTTTGCCTGGAGACTCACCTGTATGAATAGAGAGTACTATACTATCACATATGATATTTCTTTGACTTTATTATATGCTTTCAGGTTATTTCTTTCTCCTTGTATGTTTCATGAAAAACACTCTTGCTACCTAATATTGGTGGAAAGTACTATAATAAACAATCTTACCACTTTACTTCCTGGAAATTTAATATCTTTCTGCAGAACATTAGCAAATGTTCTTTGCCTTGTCTTTCCTCTAAATGGTGTATATCCGTACAGCATTTCATATAAAAGAACTCCTACAGTAATAGATTAATCTATCAGCCAAAAAAATAAATGGTTTAAAGAGATTTACAAATTGGATAACTCTTTAAATATGCATATCAGCTTTGTTTTGCACTGATTACGTAGACCAAGTATTGCTGATGATTATGAAGATATATATTTATACTTGAGTGGAAAGCTAGTTACCAAGAGCCCACCAGTCCACTGCGCTAGTATGACCTGCTCCTGATATAATTTCCTGTAGATCAGAAAGCTCTTATGAGAATACAGATGAGTGTTTTTCTTTTCTTTACAATTTGTTCTCATGGCTAAAAGCCTTGAATTTAGAAAATCACAGATATCCATAAATCTTCAGTGCATATGAAAAACGCATATAACGACTGTGTTAGAGAAGAACAAACCGGAGCTATGTATTCTTCAGTTCCTACAAAAGAATTTGATGCTCGCATTGGTTCAGCCATAAAGATTGGATCCGGTTGACCTTTCTGATGTGTGTTGCGGAGGATAGGATATTGTTCTTGTGGATCCTTAGTCTTCTTCTTCTTCTTCTTTTTCTTATCAGTGATCTCAGGAATTAAAAGCTACAAGCAAGATGTTAAACTTCACTTCTAAGAACTTCCTAGGCAAGAAATTAACAATATATCAAGGATACAATGAACCTAGCCTAAGTAAGAGATAGTGAACACACCTGTGGCTTGCAGGACGTCAAACAAGACAAATCAAAATCTGTTAACACCACGTGTCCATTTCTCTGGATCAAAATATTTTCAGGCTTCAAATCTCTGTAAATTATACCTGGGTAGATATTTAACAACATGTATTGGAAACTTGTCACATATTACATATGATACTTGTTCTATTTTCTTAGATATATAGTAAAAGTAAGCATTTGAAAGACAATGATGCATTAGGAGAATATTTCTGTAACCTTAATATACTACTGATACTTCCAAATGTGCTTGATGCAAGAAAGCGTGCAGTCTTATTCTAAATTGGAAAATCATAGCTTTTTTACTCAGTAGTCTTTTAAATTAAAATTTACTGTGTAATTTTCTGAAAAGAAAAGGAACAGAAAATTGATTTACTTAAATTTATCGAACTAAAACCATTAAATGTTATAAACAGAATGAAAATGAGCCATACCTTGACAATGAAGGTACTCTAATGCCACAACTACTTCAGCAGCAAAGAACCTGCACATAAGAAGATATCAAATCACAAACACATTTATATTACCCAAAAAATACATCTTTGACTACGTTTTCTTAGAGAACACAATTACACAATCGTTTACATGATTGGTTGTGAAGTGAAATCAAATTAAAAAAGCATGCAATGAATTAATCTCCTATTGCAAAAATTATCTTTTTTGATATTACCTGACAGCATCTTCCTTTAGCACCTTTGTTGGTTGTTTGTCTAAAAGCACAAACAGCTCTCCTCCGGGGCAGTAATCAGTTATAAGGCAAACATGTGTTTTGGTCTGCGAAATACATAGATCAGAATTAAATACCTGTTTTAGTCTGGAGAATGCATAATTTTGAATTAATGTCTGGAAGATTTTACATGAACCAGAGATATAGCCTGGCTTATATGTTAACATTGTTCTTACTACAAAAGTTAAATTTAAATAAGAGTAAAATCAATTAATAAATCATCATTTACCAACTACATGGTAATACATTTTTAAATATATTGAGAATAAATTAATAGCTAGGTTTACATCATTATGCAGTTTGGTGGTATAAACATTTACAGTAAAACTTCCATCTCTCACCTGAAATGAAGCATACAACGCAGGAAGAAAAGGGTGATCCAACATGTCTAGGATTTCTCTTTCTGCGCAAGCTCTGTGGACCTTCAGGAGCAAAAAGAAAAGGAAAGAAATTTTTTAAGAAGAATTAAGAGACAGAGAGATTAGCTCGAATATGCTCAGTAAAAGGAAATTGCCTTGTCCTTACAGTTATATATCCCAGTGAAACCACATTATGCTTGTTAGATTTATAACAGAAACTTGAGAATGAAGGTAAACTTTGAAGTTCAATTTCTATACCTTATTGCGGTTAAGCATTACACCTTTATCCATAGCTTTCATTGCAAAATATTCACCCGTACCACACAATTCCACCAAATGCACACTGTCATTTTGAAAACATATGCTGTTGGCTCAAGAAGGAATCTGAACGAGGATAAAGTTACTTGTATACAGATAACCCCTTATTCCATAGCATGTGAACCTTTTTCACAAATTCACATACTGATGAGATTGAGGTAAATCACAAAGTTCAAAATGCTCCGTAAAAATAGCATAATTTAGCTAGCAAAATTGACAAACCTTCCGGTGTCACCAGATCCCAGAGGTTTTACCGGTTTAAAGTGTTTCAAACCAAGCTGTTCTCCACTATCAAGAATCTGAAAATGAACCAAGTAAAGAGATCAATAAGATATTATTAGTTACAACCTGAAAAACAATATAACATTCAAGAAATAAGATAGACATTGTAATAGGAAAGAAGCAAGTTTCGTATAATTGTTATTGAACCAGTTCCTCACAGTAGTTGAATATATGAAGAATGGTACACATACCTTCTCAATAGCCTTCCAAGCCGGGCTATCCTTTCTATGAGGCTTAGGATGAACCTTCTTTGAGTGGTTTCTCCATAAATCTTCTGGTTTCTGCATATGAAACATTTATATCATAAAGATTATGATCTAGAAATTGTCAATATTAAATTCCAGTAACTAAGCACCATGCACCACATCACAATTGTAATTATTACCGAATTAGCATCTGGAAGTTCTCTCACTGCTTCATCAACGTTCCCTGCAGTTTCTTTCACCTAAAATTTGTACATAAATGAATCATGTACTGTGTAAAGTCAATTGGTAGTTACAAAGAACAACAAAAGAATGTTCTTATTGTTATGACCTGTACTGCACTCTCTTTAGCAGTTGTCTCGGGTATACAGTTGTGAAGTGGCTCAACGTGCTGACTTCCATCTAATTGTACACCTATAAAATACTGCACGTCTCCCTGTGCACAAAACCAATTTGACAATACATATAATCAATTAGTCATAAATATGAAAATCGACCATATGCTGAACTGATAAAAAAAACTCATATATAATACCTTGTGATCACGCATAGGCTGCAGATGAAACAGATTCCAGAATTTTTTTCCTAGATAATAACAAATTAGATTATCACAGTAATGGCAAATTATAAACAAATGTATATGAATTTTAGATACATCTGAAAGAAAAACATAATAAAATACTCTTAAGTTTGCCAGCTCTTGAAAAATCTGGAGGTGATATACTCCGTCCATTGTTAAGGAGAAGAACCATTTGAACTCGTAACATTTTTTTTCTTTTTTGTAAAGTTTATTTTCAACAAATTTCTATATATAGCTCAAAATATATACAACACAAATTTTATTGTACAAAAGAACTGTGAAGGGGACAAAACCAGTGTACTAGTCTGAGTATATGAGCATACACGTGTGAACATGTTGATAGCTGTGGTGTATAGACTATATATGTATGAAAACGATACTGTAAAGAAATAGCAAGTACCAGTTTTAGTGTAGTTAATAAGCTGAACAGTAACTTCCTTCTGGCTATCAATTGCTTCTCTTATTTTTTTCACAGTGGCTGGATCAGTTTCAGGCCCTTGAAGAAACCTATAACAGCAGTACATATTATATCATTCTAGCAAGTTAGTGATTGAAGTTAGAATACATTGGGAAAGCTTATGGATTAATTTGCATGGAACAAAGGTTTCATCAATGTGCTTGTGGTAGATTCAATATATTATTAAGTTACCGATTCTCCTAAAACCTTACGGTGTTAGGTCATATTATTCAACATCCCCTCCCCCTCACTCAAAAATTTTCAATTATTAGGCCCACCATAGTATAGCATCAATATCAATATTTCAATAAATGAGAATATTGGGGGTAGGAGGGACTCGAACTCAAGACCTCCTGCAACCAGAACTCTGATACTAAGTTACTAATTCTCCTAAAACCTCAAGTGTTGGGAGACCAAAATCATATTATTCAATAATTATGAACAATGTAACTAATTCAGTTCAGACTTTCAACAAAATTCACTACATTAAATTAATCGATCTAAAAATAAACCGGATATTAAAATTGGACCTGCAATTTCTTCCCAAGATTTCTTCACGACTGTATTCTGTCAACTCCAAGAAGCTATCTGATGCAAATATCTGGAAAATAAAGAGCAATGTATTGTCAAAAAATTTTAAATAACTAATGTAATTATTTTTTATTTGATTCTTATGGATTGAATGATACATTGAATCACATATCAAAAAATAGAAATAATAATAATACATTGAATCAAGTAAGCATAAAAAATATAGTACATTGCATGCATATTCTTACTATAGGATTATCAGGTAGCCTTGGATCAGTAATGACAAAATTTTTCTCAATACGTTCAAGAGTAGTAGCAAGATCAAGTCCTTTTCTTTTCTCCTTTTGCTTTACTTTGTCATCCAAACTACCGGGTCGCTCATCATCACCATTTGGTAGACTGACGTTGTCCTCATCATCATCGTCTCCATTTTCGTTATCTTCACCAAATGCTAAATTTTCAAACTGATGATCATCACTTTCACTACTAGCTCGACGTTTCCTAATAATCCTGCACGTACATCATATAAGGTTGCAATAAGTACTTGTGCATTTGTAAATAATTAGAATTATATGAGTATATTAGCATATGATTTTATGCATGCATGTAGCACGTACCCCATGAAGGAATGGCGACGTGAAATCTTTTTCGTTTTTTTATCCGGTACCTCATTGATGCTCTGCATCGATGTTCGGATACCGGCATGAGAATTTCTCCTTGGGGGAGGAGCTGTCGTGACAGATGTATAATGTTTTCCAAGACCGTCTAACCGATCCCTATCAGCACCATGATCAGATGATCTTCGTATTAAAGGTCGAACATTCATTGATTCAGGCCTTTCCACTGCTTCCAGTAGCTCTGTTACTGAACTTGATGCCATCTCTTTCTGTCGAGCTGCATTGTATATTTTTCTGATTATTACTTCCAAGCTTATTTTTTTTTTCTTGTAATAATTATGGTCATATAGAGAAGCACGTACCGTCATATCGAATTAATGATTCAGGTAATCCATTGGGACGGAGCATGTTCTCTTTAGAACCTTCTGTGTGCTTGCTCACCTCCACTTGCATTCTGTACATCCAACCAAGAAGTTCATGAATTTTTCAATTTACCGCAAATGAATAATAAGTTGTGAATCAATATACCTTAATTTACGAATTTTTTTTGTAATTTTTCGATTCTTAACCCAACACCCCTATACGTTAAGAGAGTTTTTAGAAAGTTATCTTTAATAAATCTCAGCTTTTAAGGCTTCTAAAATCTTTAACATAACACACTCCTTCACTGTGGTTGAGTTTACTGATTGTAACACATTAAAGGTAAATGTATAATAAGACTTCTGATTATATATTACGGAGTACTAACTTTTAGGTAAAGTTGGCATTAACAATATCGGAGCACACTTAACTTTGAAGGTCTCAGGTTCCAACATTAAAAGAAAGGGAGTTTTATGGTCGAGCAGGTATTGAATTTCAACCAACCATTTTAAACAATATTTATTTAGACTCCCAAAACATTATATTTCAAGTGGAAGAAATATCAAAAATATATTATCCGTATCCGGTGGTTATTAGAATTCGAGACTTGAGTTCTGATACCATCATGTAAAGTTATCACTTCTCTAAAAATGATGTTAGGAGGGGACTTAATTGAATCGTATTATAACAGTTATACTACAATGATAGTCTTAAACATCTGACAATCTTTGTGATCAAAATTTTAGATTGGGAGGCTTGTCCTGTCAGGTCGTATGAATTCTGAAAGGGTCATGGAGGAGTGATATCAAGGGAACTAACCAGGTCCACACCAAACCCAATGTGTAACAATATATTGAATCTAGCAATATGAACACAATAAATTTAAGTTGCCCAAATTGTACAAATAGTAATGCTAGTGTCCAAGAATCTGCTGCTGATTCTATTATTAGTTTGTCAAGTTAATTGATTAAAACTAATCCAACGGTGTAGATGGGAAGAACCAAAAGACCCCACTTTGTCGTTGTCCATATCTTTGTTGGATTTGGTGGAATCTAGCAAATACATAAATTATTTTCAGCTGGAATGAGAATAGTATTGCCACTGCCAGTGCCAGTCTTCCTCTCAACACTTGGGTCAGTTATCTTTATATTTTTATAAGGTTCCACCAATCTGTCTCTTATTTTAATGGTATATATCTCGATCGTTTTATTCATTGAAGATTCGATGTTAAAAATAAAACATGTGTGTGGGAGTGTGGGAAAAAAAAATATTCCGTTTATTTTTTAATATTTGACATTTAAAATTTTAGCACATATATTAAAAAGGTGATACACATACATGATACTTACTTCTCATGTCAATTGTTTATTACTCCTATCAATGATAATATATTGAAACTCACAACAATATTATTACTGCTTTATTTTTTCTTCTTTAAAATTTTATTGGGCTCACATATTCTTCCCAAATTCCCTCCAAATTTTTTAATCCGATTCAAACAAAAAATTATAAATAAATATTCCCTCCATTTATAAATAGTGAGGAATGCAGAAGTTAAATGACTAAACTTGTAGCAGTCACGGGCAATACAAAAAATATTTGTTCCTAATATTAGTATTTTTAATTTTTGTTAAGGTGAATTGTACTGTACTCCCCAAAAAATATATTGGCTAGAGGACCTGCAATGAATTTTATTGACTTGAATGAACATCCACCAACAAGTTCAGTGATTTCTTTTCTTTTACGTTTATACGTGTTTATTCTTAAATTCTAAATTTTGAAGTTTAATTGGCTTTGTTTTACAATATTAGGTGATAATCACTTTATCGAAGTAGAAACATTTTTTTCTAACAAAGATTCTACAATAATTGATATTGATATCAATAAATCACCAGGTAATTTATTTTATTTAATTTTAAGTTTAGATGTGTATATTTCTAAATTTTAAAATTTTAAGTTTTAACTTTAATTTTTTGTTGTTGCATCAGGTGATAGTCAAGCAGAAACAAATTTCATCGCACAAGCAGAAAATATTGAGAGAGGATTTAGTATTGACTTGAATGAACCTCAGCTTACAAGTAATTTTATTCTTTTTTATTTTGCATTCTGAATTATAAATTTTTTTAAAAATACGGAGTAAATATTTTGCAAAACTAGCATATATATAAGTAATTTTAAATAAATACCCATTTATAATAATTTTATCAACTTATTTGGATTACTTATAGTACAAGGTTAATGTAACCTATAAAATTATTTTCATCTTTGTGTTTGATATTTGATGTAGTTTAAGTTTTTTTCTCACTTTTATTTGCAGGAGAAAATGAGAAACAAACAAAGTAATTAAAAAAAAATACAAATTCATATCAAATGAAGAGGAGTAATTAGACGGTATATTTACCTTTAATTAGGTCAAATGTTTAGGTTTTCAAAATATAGACTACAATGATAAATTTGCTTTGGGAGAATAGAATGTCAAATAAAAAATAACAATTACCGTACACTAGAACGTCAAACATTAAAAAACTGAGGGAGAGTAAATAAGAGGAAACTGACCCGATGAACTTGAGAGTTTTGCCAGTTTCATCCTTGATAGGAGAAACGGTGAGAAGGTTCCAAAACGGAGACCCATCTTTCTTGTAATTTAACAGCCTCCCGCAATACGTCTTACCTTCCTGTAGTGCTTCTCTGATCTTTGCCACATCTTCTGGATTCGTATCTGCACCCTGCATGAAACGGCTGTCCAAACACTATTTTTACTAAATTTTTCGATGCACAAATATATTGTACTCTGACAGATACCCCTCTACTCTCAGTAAAAGAGGTAGATGGTTCGAACTGTGTATTTAAATTTATGTAATCGACATTTATTAGATAATATTTGATGCCACTAAATATTATTTTAAGTAAGATGTGTACCAGTTTCTGCCAATAACTTCTTTAGGGGTGTAGCCAGTCATTTTAAAGAAACCAGCACTT
>QRFB01007756.1:558-34482 GCA_008931105.1 Oenanthe javanica
ATATAAAATGTGGAGCGGTTGGAGAGGAGCAATAGAAAAGATAAGGTCACTCGCAGGAGGAGGTCTGGACCGTGGATCAAACCTAGCTTCTTGGGCTTTAGCTGGGGGCGTAGCTTATTATCTCTGGGTCAAACCTTCACAAGACCTTAAAAAAGAGCACCAAGTAATTTCATTTCTTTTCTTTTCTTTTTAATTTTAATTTTATTTGTTTTCGTATCAACTGTTTGATTCATTTTTACAAGTTATGAAAAATGTGTGGTTTTGTGATTTCAGGAGAGAGTTGCAAGGACTGCTGCTGCTGCTGCAGCGGCCGATATCGAGGAACAAAAATCAGCTCCATGATCTCAGGTATCAGTTTACTCTATTTCCGGTGTAATTGTGCACATTATACATTTCAGTTTTTTTTTATTTTAAAATTAGGAAGTGATCCCCATTATGTTCGATAGTATGAAGTTTAAGAGAAAATAGTACTAGTCAGATATTTTTGTTTACTAATAGAGCATATCGGATTTGTTTTGCTGTATAATTCAAATGAATGAAATATTTAACATGGAAAACTAGGAAATGTATGTATTTCGATGATGGTACATGTTTGTGTGTATAGAGTACGCGTTTTAGTGCTAGAATTTCTCGTAGCCCCAGCTGCTTGCTGTAATACGTTTGCTTCTAGGATAGCTGGCGACACTGGGTGGTGGTGCTTAGCGAGAGTGGGATCAGCAGTTGTCCTATCTTTCCATGTGCACTCGGAAATGCATGACTAGCTCCATAGATATCACTGCACCCTGAGTTTTTTCATCGAAGTTTCGACCATATTCACCATGTGATGCAGGACAGGCCGTGAGGAAGCCCCCAAAGAAACTATTTGGTAACGATATAATAGGTTGTGGGGGCCCAATAAGTATCAAATTATAGAATATATGTATTAATAATTATATTTAAGTAAATTAGGTAAGGATATCTCTTAGAATCATATTTTAGTTAGGAAAGTATTATATAGGTTTACTAATATGTAGTGAGTAGCTATTTTGTAATGATAATTTTTTTTATTATTGAGATATACAGATTATGGTGTTTATTGTTTCTCCATACTTGTCTCGCACCATAACCCTAAATTCAGACCCCATACCTCATCACTCTGACAACAGTTGTCACTTGTCTGTCGTATAAGGTTACCGGGTCAGAAAGCTTCTTTGTTATGCATTCAAACAATTTTCACGTGGCCTAATAATGAAAAAGTAATAGTTTCTATCCAAATTGAGCTTTATTTCTCCTAAACGAATGCATTGGGGTGTCATTTTTTATTTTATTAAATTTAAGGTTTTATAGATACATTTATTTAAATTTGAGGTTTAAATTCATATTATATAAAATTTGAGGTTTTGTGTGTACATTTATGCAAACTTTATGGTTTAAGGTATTATATAGCCCAGGTATATGTAACATATTGACTTGATTATACTATGACATAGTTGGCTATGGTGATTGATACATGTTATAGGCTGCGAGACCTATATGTAGCAATTAAAACAGAATTATATTGCTGGAATTCGTAATTGACCCTTGAGAGGCTGCTAACAATTTTGGGATTTCACTAGTTATTGTACAAGTTCTTTATTATTTAACGCATATATTATCTTACTTAGAAATTACTATGTTGACTTGTAAGCGATAATTAAATCAATGAACAGTAGTTGAGAGTTTTTGTAGTTTTGTAAAGAGTTCTATGTTCACATATATATTATACGTTGTTATTTTTAATGTGTTTCAACTAGTATTTATGTTTGTTCGGTAATCCACACATTGCTTGCTTGCCCTTGTTTGATTCCATCAGAATTATCTATATACGTTAAATCTGGAGACAAGTTGCATAGAATTGGATAAGGTGCAATAACTTTTAGTTTGTAGTATTTGATGGCTAATGTCCACGGTTATTACGTCGCTTACGGACGGTATAGCATCGACATGCAAAAGGCTAAGCACATTGCACAGGCGGTGCGATGTGAATGCATGGTGTGACACATAAGCACGCTTCATTGAACATTGGCATATCTTGATCTAGTCAAACAATTTAGATCTGGAAGATCCAAAATTTATTTGTTCATTTAAAGTAGGACACCAACGGCATAAAAAAAGTAAGGGACAATAAATTCCTTTGTTCATTTTTTGGTTCCAGTCCTTAAATGAAAAATTTGGTAATTTCCGTCATTTAACTTCTAAATTTTTTGCTTTAAGTCCTTCCGCTAAGGTCCGACCAATGGGCTTTTATTTTTGCCGACATGTTTGATGATTTGCCAAAATGTCAGTATCATGTTTCCAGATGTCAGCACTACCATGGCGATAAAAAAATACATATGATACATCAGCCAATACTTTGCCGCACAACCGCTAACACTCTCATCCGTACTACAACGACGATCACTGTTGATGGCATCGGCGTTACCCGCTCCGGCAATAGCCCCTTCCATATACTCACACTCCTTTTCATTATTTACTCATACCCATTATAATACCTATCAACAATCTCCATACCCTTATAATATCCCCAAATTCTCACAAAACCCATTTCTCAAGATCATTTTCAAAAACCTATCAACAGGGTACTCTACTCTCGTAGCTTATGTGATTGGGAGTCCAAATATGTGGTGGCATGTACAATATGATTTTTAAAGTTCTTGAGGAGAGAGAGAATATGAATATAGATGTATGTATATGTGTATGTCCGTAGGGTGAGGAGGAGGAGGATTACTATGTTCACCTGCCAATTAGACAATGAGTAGGCATCTAAGTTAACTCCAACACAGTCCATCTGTCACGTAAACGACAAGCCGACAATTAACGTCTATTAGTCGGAGTTTAACAGAAGGAACTAATTTAAAATAAATTAAAAATTAAATGACCTAATATAATGGGTTTTTTGTTTATGGACTGGAACTAAAAACTCGAATACGTTAGGGACGAATGAATTTATTATCCCAGATAATTAAAAGATAAAAGATTGAGATGGAAAAAAAACGAAAAATTTAGATAATAGGAAGCATTTGGCATGCCTCTTCTGGATCATTATCATCCAACATGTATATTAATCATAGATCATTTATGTGTTACATAGATCCAGAATGATACTATAACATATCATAATGAATAATTAATGTTATTCATACTTTTGCAGAGCATTTGCTGGTTGCTAAGTTGGGAAGCCTAGTCATAAGTGCATAAAGAGGAAATTGGTTTGCAGGGATGAACAAAGACATTGATCTAAATAACTTTTAATAATATATAAATTTATAGCTGAAAATTTACATATAAAGTTTGTGCTCACCATATGGATGCTGCGATGGGCGTCATACCGAGTAATAACCTTGCTAATGTCAATTTTTTGGAATTATTCTTTGGATGGTGTGTCTGTATTTAATATGATACTTTTCTTTTTCTTGTTCTTTAAGCATTACTTATTGAGAGAGACAATTTAATTACACTCTTCCACACATCATTACGACACAATGAGAACTTAGGGTGGATGTCGGAAAGGGCTATAAACCTATACTTATAATATGAAGCATGCAAATTTTTTATTTGTTGTGCCANTTTCCACACATCATTAGGACACAATGAGTAGTATTGTTTTTCAGACCGATCAATCCTCTGGTTAAGTGCTAGAAGGTTATCTATGGGTCGTCTAAGATGAAAAAATCTAATACGTCGACTGTTTTGTGCTTGAACGTTTTATGCTCTGTAGAACTCTGGGCAATGGAGCATAGTCGTGTCGTTGTGAAGCTGTCTTTGTCCCCAAATATGATTTGATGATAAAAGAAAAGCCTTGGGTTAATGCCATAGAATGTAAATATATAGTGTAGTATTTTCTTTAGAGACAATATCTTGCATGATAGCTAAGCTAACTCTTATACTATAGTAATCCCTCGTTAGAAGGTTGTTTTTCAGGATAGGAATTTATTTGTAAGGATTAGTAAAGGGAATATCATTATTAGCTTGAATAATTAAAGGTCTACTTAGGGGATCTTTAAGGTGCAGGATTTAAGTAATTTGTGATTTGTCGACAACTACATGCTGTTAATATCCCTACTGATTAGAGTTAAAATTGTCATATTCAGTATTATTATAAATAGAAGTGATTGAGTTTCAGTTTCTTGCAAAGACAAAAAATAACTTATAATGGTTCTATATATTTTTCGTTTGATTTTTTATACGCAATTTAAAAGTGCTTTGACTGTTTAGTGACAATTAATATTTTTTGTTTTGAATTAAATTATATGTTTATAATTTTAGAATAAAATATCTTAATATAATTTTAATTAAGTAGTCAAATCACCTAGAATTGTGGTAAAAAAATCAAGTGATTTATAAATAGAACCTCGAGTAGGACATGAGGGAGTAATATTGTTAGAAGGGAATATATTAAGTCTTATTATTAGAACTGGATAAATATAAGCTTATAAATAAAATTAAAAAATAATATACATAATTAATAATAAAATATATGAAAAAGCCCGTGTTTGTAATAATCTTAAACAAATTATATACAAGTCAATTAGCAATCTCTTAATAAAGGTTAGGCAGAAAGAGTAATTTCAAGAGTTAGCGTGAGAAACTCCTCACAAAAATTATTATTATATTTACAATTCAAATGCGTAGTTTGAGTCCAAACAATCCCTCTTCAAAATTATCTATATCTGTCTTTCATCTATTTTTTATTTCTAACTGTTATCTGTACTATTATATAAAATTTGTTTAGGAAACAACATATTGAGGAAAGTTTTAGATCTCTTAAATTTGTAGGGAAGGATTAGGTGAGTATTGGAATGAGTTTTTTTTCATTTTCATTACCGTAAAATTTAAGTTAAGAGGATGGATAGAGTGCCTCTTAGTATTGCTCAAAATAATTGGACTCTTGCATTCCTTTTGTGAATGAAATTCAGTGATCAATTTTAATTAATTATATATAACTATGTATTTTTTTACTCCTAAATATGTGTGGGAAAAAAACTATTAGTTAGGACTAATTACTTAAAATTAATTACTAGTACTAGTACCAATACTCTAATTAAAGAGTTGTTTTGAAAATTTATCTATAAATTTGCATTGAAAGGAGGTAGTGAACATGTATTGTTAGACAATTTTTTTCCTTCTAAAATGACATGTAAAACGAGAGGGAGAGAGTACTGCTTAACACATGTTTTTTTATTACTTTGCACCTTCTGCAAAGTTGTTAATCTAGTCTTATGTCCACCGACAAAAATAAAAAAATAATTTTTTTAGTATAATAGAGTATTGAATATAAACTATAGAAGTACTTTGCAAAGGCTTAACAATATTATATCAATAATTGAATATAATAATAAAGTTTTAAATCTTATTCTGCAATTAATATTATCTGAAAATGGGACCGTTGGGAATTTAACCTACTCGGAAGTTGTCTGAAAACATACTAGTTGATCACGAGGTGTTGATCAGCAGGAACTTAAGAACAAGTTGCGTTAGCGTGTAGTGTTGGTTGGAGTAGATGAGAAATAATCCAAGGTCAATAATAAAAATGCCCATATGATCAGGAAAAAACAAATTGGTGGGTAGTGAAAGACATTAAGACAATGTGTATGTGATGAAATAATAATGATTCATGCATCAACAACAAATGGTCCCATTCGGGGAACAAGTGGGATGACTATTAACTCGTGGATGGGATGGACTTTGTCAGCTATATATATACATACATATATTGCATTTCATCCACCCCTTGCACTACTATTTGTAAAGTGTGCTGCATTTCTTTCACCATGGATCCAAATTCAAGGACGGGTCTTGTGGTATACAGTTTAGAATTCTTTTCCAGCATCGAGATTGAGAGAGAGAGAGGGGGAGAGAGGAGAAATCAACATCAGCCAGCTGACTTGCAAGTTGATAAGCATCGTGCATGAATTATTTGACTATGAATTAGTATCTGACTGACTATCAAGGCATGGGCATGACACAATGTTTGGTTGAGTAGCTAATTTTGAAAATTTGGAACACTGCTGTGCCACTAAATATGTCTTGATCATGTGTTAACATTCTGAAGTAAAAGGGGGTAAAAACGAAATACTCCGTCCGTTCTAATTCAAGTGTCTTGTTTGATTTTTAGAGATAAATTTGACTAAATTTTGACCGAAAATTATATATATAATATAATTATAAAAAATTTAAAAAGTAATATCATTAGAAAATATATTATATCTACTTTAAAATGTAACTTTTAATTTTTAAAAATTGTAAAAGGATAATCTTTAATCTTCGGTCAAAGTTTGGTTAAATTGATCACCAAAAATCAAACAAGCTACTTGAATTGGGACGGAGGGAGTACATTAATTGTGTTGACTTCAAAAACAATCAAATGAAATATAAATAATAATAATAATAACTTGTCTAAATAAAATGATAAAAGTATACTCTGAAGGAGAGAGACAAGAATAACAAGATGCAGAGTCAATACTCAAAAATGAATAAATAGTCTATTCTGAAGGGAATGAATAAGTATACTCTAAACGAAGAAATAGTGTTTGATTAGGCTTATTTCTGATAAATAAGTATTTATTTTTTAGAAATAAATAAATATATATATATATTATTGAATATAATATTAATTTTAAAAAATAAAATAAAATTTAAGTTTATTTTTTAAAAATAAATACTTATTTTTTTTTAAAAAGTACACATTTATATAGTTTTTTAGAAAAAATACTTATAAAAAAAAAAGACATACCGTCTCAAAAATTCTAAGGTCAATAATGAAACAAGGAGTTGAAAAACTTGAACTTAGATTGTGTTCACTGGGTGAGAATGAAATAAGGAATGAATGAAATGAAAAATTATATACAAACTATATGAATAAAGAAGAATATATGAGTGAAATCATGAATGAATATAAGGTAGTATAAATTTTGCATGATGAGCATTGCAGGAAAATTAATGTAGAAATGAAATGAGAATTTCTTCCAAAACATGTGGGTTCAAATTATAGTTCAAATAATTTGGACTGTAATGGAAGAAGGAATGAAAATTTTAAACATTTTCCTTAAACTCACTCAAATAAAGGTTCAAATTTCATTTCATTCCCCTTTCATTCCATTTCATCAAAATGAACACAGCTTTAGTAAGGAAAATGATCAAGAAATAGAATGAAAAATTTATTCACAAAATTAATTAGTTACAGTTCTAATTTACATTGTCATGAAAAAAATTTAAAAATAAAATACTATAAACATATTTTTTAATCTCATTCCATTCTCCACCACAAAATATATAAATGTGTTAAATGAAAAAAACCATGTATTTTTGTTTATTATAATAGGAAGGGGGGATTGTCATGAAATGTGTGGATGGGGTGAATGGGAAATCTTCATTACAAATGTTTCTCCTGAGAGACTTTTGTTTGTAGTACTGTACTGGTAGTTGAAGAATGGATATGAATTATGAAGAATGAATGAATTTAATGGCAGGCATGAGAAGTGGATGGTGTATAATTTACTCCTATCTTCTTTTTAAATATCGTCCTAGTTTTTAACACGTATACTAGGATTAAAAATATACTCCGTATAATTAAATATTATAAAATTTAAATATTTATATCAAGTAAAAGTAATTTTATTTAATATCAAAATTTAAATATATTAATAAATTTCATTATATTACTATACAGAAATGGTATGCAGTAAATATGGTACGTAGTTAATTATGGAGCGGAATCAGCGGATGATGTATCTTCCTATTTTTTATAAATAATTATTACAGTAATTGATTATATATTTTTTTATAAATAATTATTATTTAATTATATACTTTTTTTAAATATTTTTGACCGTGTAAAGAAAATTATTTTTATACTATTCTTTATAGTGAAAATTTTAAAATTAATAATTTTTAAAATATGTGAAAAAATTAAAACATGAATTAATTATTTAAAAAGAAAGGGGATGAAGTAATTTAGTGTACAGAAATGGTATGTAAATGTGGGCTAATAGATAGGATGTACAGTATATTTCTAGGAAAGGATAAGGTTGACCAAGTTCCAATACTCCGACAATTTACACGAGGTCTGATAGCTGTGCGTTAAATACACCTTTGACCGCACGTCAGTAACAGCCTGTACGCACACAATCTCTTCGCTCTTGCATCCATTTCTTTTATACTCGCTCTGTTTCGTTAATATCTTGCGTTTGATTTTTCAACACGTATTTTTAGTAACATTGATTATATTATTAAAATTATTTTTTTTTAAATTATTTTTTTTTAATAAAAATATTAATTAAATACATTTATTCAAAACAAGAAAATTTTAAAAATAACTTTTTTTAGCTATATGATCAAAACTCCTAAATAAACGTGACAAATAGTCAAACGTCAAATATTATCAAACGGAAAGAGTAACCATCTTTCCCTTTTAATTGTCTCTTCTGGAAAAAAATTAGTCCTTGATTCATCTCTCCTTTCGAAATAATTTTATAAAGATTTTTTCAAATAATACCCTTATATTACTATTTTCAAAGTTTGACTAGTTAAAATATATATATAATTCATTTAATTCAATGTAATTATGAGGGGTAGTTATGTAAACAAGTTATGTAATTAAAAAATTTCTTAAAATATTTGTTTTTTAATAAAGGATAACTGAAACGGAACGTGGGAGTATATTTTTTCAAAATATTACGCATGTTAAAAAGAATGATGTTAGATTTTATGTATATATATATATATATATATCAATTATTATATTAAAAAATTAAAATATAATTGAATTTTAAAATGACGAAATATTAGAAATAATGAATATAAAAATAGTTATGAAAAATTACACTTAAATTTATATTTAAGAAAGAGATTAAAAAATCATTACTTCTCCTATTTTTAAATAATTGTCATCTTATTTTTCAATACATATTTGTTTTAAAGTTTTGATTATAAATTAAAAATTATTATTTTATATCTTTTTTAAATTAAAATGATAGTTAAATATTTTTATTCATAAAAAAGTTAAATTTTTTTAGTTATATGATCACCATTTTTAAAATATGTACAAAAAAGTTAAACACAAATTATTTAAAAATAAAAAGAATAAAATAACAATTTTATTTTTAAATTTAATATATAAAAGGAAATACATAAACTTGCTAAAACACTCTTTCTCTGAAAGTGTTGGGAAATATTCCCTATATTTTTTAGAATAATTAAATAAATTAATAATAATAAAAATGATTAAAATTTGATATAAATTAGGAATTAGAATTATATTAAAATTAAGATTTAATAACGAATTCTAATATGTTTAGAATTTTGGATATTAAAATATTATATATAGATTAAGGTCACCTCAATATTTCATATTTTTTCTGATCCTCCAATTCTCGATACAAAAAATGTTGATTCTCTTTTTTCAATTTTGTTGTTGAAATGTGTCGAATTTTTCATACAAAAAAAATCTGAAGTCTTGTAAAATTCATAAGAAATTTAATTCATCTTGAATTTCGATGATTATTGATGATTCGTGATGATTAAGAAATCTCTTTTAAGTTTCCTACAACTTTCACTCACAGAATTTTTCAGATTATGTTTTGAACTATTCTCGAAATCACAAGATATATTCAGATCTCATTCGTTTTTCTAGTTTACAAATCCATTCAGCGGATATTTTATTTGATTCCCGATTCGTTACACATGTTGGAAATATCTTATCGTTATCTGCAATTTTCGTGTTTTAAGTTTCTCTAAATTTTTGTGTTTTAAGTTTCTCTAGAAAATATCATTTAGACGGTCAAAACGGTCAATTATAGTTCTGGTCAGATTTGAAATTATGGAAACGTTCAAAGTTTAAGATGAAATATTTTTTGTTGGAATATTTGTTCTAGGATGGTGTGAATTCTTATTTTACGGGGTTGAGGTAAATTTTCTGATCGGTCTTTTTAGTGTTTTCAAAATTATGTTTAATATTTGATTATATAAATTTGGGCTAAGTGGTGATATATTTTGAATTGATATGTATTACTCTATATGTGTTGTGTGTCGACAGTAATTTTGTGACCCTAATTTATGTCAGAAGTTATGTATATATTTATCATATCAAAAATATTTTGTTATATATATTAAATGTTGCTTGGCCTCACTAATTAAATCGATTGGTTACTTGTCGTGTTGTATACCTCATTACTTACTATTTTCAGGTCTAGTTTAAGAGCAAATTGAAGTGTTTTGAATTTCGAAGATCTTTTATTTAGATTATATTGACACTTGACATTCGAGATATTTATAATTTAGATCTTAGTTATAGAATTGTATTTGAGGATTTGAGTGAAGATGTATAAAATATTTCCCGCATTTTCAATTGTGTTTGTCCGAAAAGGGTGGGCTGTTATAGTTGACAACTCGGGTCAAATTCCAAGCGCTTTTCAAAATCGGGTCAAGTCCCGAATCCGTATCACAAATAAGATATAGTACACTGACCCAAATACAACAACTTGAGTAATCTATAAGCCCATCGTGGGCCCCTAAAAAATCATGATTTGTTGATACACTTAGTAGTAATAATCTAGCTTATATACTGAACTAAAGTGTTCACATGTTTTGATGTGGGATTAAGATATTATATATTGGGTTTTAAGTTTCCTATCATTTCCAATGTCTCCCAACAAACCTTGTGAGTCGGTGAGAACAAAAATCAAATATTAATTCATAAATAAGGATAAACGGCTGTCAAATTAGGAGAGGAAGAACATTTTCCCATCAACTAAAGTTAAGGTACTTGATTTTTCAACAACGGATTATTTACCATTGTTTCTTCAACTAAATAAAATATATATCCTTAAATTAAAAAAACATTTAGGTTCGAAAATATGTGGATTCGGGAGACGGATTGCTTTAATTTAATTAAAAATAACCGGAAAAGAAATGATACAAGGGTCATTGTGGAAACTATTCAGAATTGTTGTTTGAAGTTCGAGGAATGGGGAAGGGAAAGTGAAGGAAATGAGTACTAAGATAAAAAAAAATGTAATTTTAAAAAAAAAAAGATAAAAAAATTTACAGATGTGACTTGAGGAAATTTAGATAAAAAACGGTTTACAATGAAGTGCAGAAGTGTAATGAGACGATGTGGGTATTTCTTAAATTTAAATAAATTCTTGTTGTTCTTACAATGAACAACAAGAATTTATTTACAATAAAGAACGATTAATGAAAGGGGAGCAAAATTCTCATTTTTTTCATAAATTTGCCTCGTGAAGGAAGAAAATAATCAATTAACTGGCCTTGGAGATAAAAACAGGGAATAAAAAGAGGATATGAATGACATGTAGGAGATCATTGTTAATTATTTTTTTGATTTATTCAAGTCGTACGTCAACACTAATAGGGAGCTGCTCAGAAAGGGAGAAGGTGTGTCATATCATAGAGGAGCAAAATTTATAGCTTGTTATACCCATATCTAACGAGGAAGTTAATAGTGCTGTGTTTTCGATGCACTAAGAGAAATCACCAGGACGCGATGGACTAAATTCCGCTTTTTATCAAACATACTAGAGCATAGTTGGAGAGGATGTGGTGAATTTCTGCCAAGAATTCTTTATTACAGGGGGAGTTGCCGGTGGGGATCAATGATACATTAGTGTATCTTATACCGAAGCGAAGCAAATGACATATTTACGCCCAATTTTACTATATAATATTTTATTTAGGATCTTATCGAAGTTATGACAGATAGATTAAAATTTTATTTGCCGAAACTGATCTCGGATAATAAAGTCTATTCGTAGAAGGAAGGTTGTAAACAGATAATGTTTTGATTGCTTTCAAAATAAATCATTATGGTAAAAGACACACACGAGGAGTTAATGGAGTGGTTGAACTAAAGATTGATGTGTACATATCATATGATAGATTGGAGTGGAATTTTATTGAAAATATGATGTATAAATTTGGATTCCATCAAATGTGGATCAGTAGAGTAATAACTTGTATAAAAATGGTTACATATAATTTCTTGCAATATGGTGTTGCGTTTGGTGTGGTTCAACCTCAAAGAGGAATTCATCTGGGAGATCATATATCTCCGTATTTGTTGTATTTGACCTATTTGTAAAATATATTAAAATAATTAAATACATAAATGGTGTATTTATGAGTTACAGTTATACATTTGTTTATAAGTTACAAATCAAATAATAAAGTTAAATGCATGAATAATGTATTTATAAGTTACAAGAATAATATTGATATCGTAACAATTACATATCTATAGGTTACATAACATGTCATTAGTGGTATTGATTTGTAATAAATTAAGATATTGGTAGTTACAAGATTTGGAGTGAAGGTGAAGATAGTTACTCAATAATAGTGAGATACTTGTTCAATATATTATCAGAACTCTCTAATATTATTTCCAAAATATTTCTTCATCTTATATATAGATGTATATACTCCCTAAGATTTCTTCATCTTATATTTCCAAAATATTTTTTGTCAAGATTTTTAAAATGGGTATTCTTGTTAACTTCTCTTAAAAATGGGATTTTGACCATCACCCTGTTAGGATTGCATCCATCATAGATTAACGTTAATCAAACACAATAATAAATACGAAAGTAAAGAATACAACTATTTAACATGAAAACCCCTCAATAGAGGGCAACACCATCAATCCACTAAATATGAAAGTAATACAATAATAGAGTCGCTCTCTTACTCAACACTCTTGAATATAATCTCCTCAACTTGACGTAAAAGTCTCTCTTTTGTATTTCTCAAATAACTCTCAATCTTTTGCTCTCTTTAAAAACCCTATAAATATCTATATTTAAGGCACTACAAAATATTCTAAATATAATCTGTTGGTGAGATTACGAACCTGTATGAATAGTAATCATGATAACTCAACACTAGAATATGACAAGTAAATAATACTACGCTTACACAGAAATCAAGAAGAAATGAAGATAAGACAAATATAGTGAATCAAGACATTAAAAGAAGTTTTGAAGTCTACTACAGGTCACTGAGAGAAGTTCATTAATATGTTCATGCCGCAGTGAAGAATAATGTGTAAAGACTTTCAGGGTTTCAGAAGTATTTAAGATTCAGTGTAAAAGTGCTACTAGAAGATTTCAGTGTATTAGCATTGATTGAAGATAAATAGTGTTTGAAGCATAAGAATCTAGAAGAGTTGAAGACAGGGTAAAGACAAAGGTTAAAGAAGACAGTTGCAGTCTTGAAGTTATACTTACTAAAAGAAATTTGTTTATATGTTCAAGCGTCAGTGAAGAATAAAGAATGAAGTATTCAAGATTGTGGTAGTAATAACTTTATGTTAAAAATTTTTAATATACAAATAAAAAATAACTTTTATGTTAAAAAATTTTAATATACGTAATTTTTTCAAAATTGACATGTAAAATGAGGAGATGTAATAATTCATTTAGACCCTAGTTCCCTCGTTCCCCAACTGCATGCAATGGACAAGTATACTACTACTACTACTAATCTAGTTGTACTAATTAAGGTCGGAATATATTTGCGGGGATTGAGTGAAGCAATGCACATGCAAGAGGGTGATGGTATTGAGGGGCTGTAAGTTTGTGAAGAACGACGGTAAGAAAAAAGGTGAAAACATTGTAAAATGGGAAAGGAACTTGTTCTTTGTTTCCTAGCGGGTGTTTGCTTTTGTATGGGTAATTGTTTTTCAATTCATTGTTTACTGCACGCTTTTTCACAACTCCTCTGCTTCCTCACAACACTTAACTCTACCACCTCATCTCAATCTCAACGAGTAATAAAATAATTGAAGGCGGTTGTATATAGTGTCAAGACAAGACATGATACATATGGCGTGGCACAAGAAACCGACATACTCCCTCGGTTGTTTATTAAGTGTTTTAATCGTGTAATAAAAATTATTATTTTTAATTTTTTTTTTAAAATTAAAATATGTAATCTATATTATAATTCAAAAAAGAAAATTTTAAAAATAATAAAATTTATTATGCGGTTAAAACACTTAAAAGCGTGTGTCGTGTCAAAAGTTAAAGCGAACTTATAAAAAAATGGAAAAAATATTCTTTAATCCTATTCTTCAATCTCCTCTGCAATCCTTCATTCTCCCCTCTTTTAAAAATAAAAAATTAAAATAATTTATTATATATTTTTTAAATAAATAAACTTATATCCTTATATTTTTCTGATATAAAAATAAGATAAATTAGAGTCGAACCCAAGAGTGAACCAGAGAATAAACCTTTACTACCTAAATTATTCAATTTTAATACTATATCTATTTGCTAATATTTGACGTTTGACTTTTTGACACACTCTTTTAAAAAATTTGACTTGATAGTTAGAATTATTATTTTTAAAATTTTCATTTTACGAATAAAAATTTTAGTTTAATATTTGTTCTAAAAAAGAAAATTTTAAAAATAATAAATTTAATTATGTAATCAAAAACTATTAAAAATGTGTGTCAAAAAGTTAAACGTAAAATAAAACGAAACTGACGTAGAGAGTACATTATACGTAAAATAAAAAAAGAAGTTAAACGGAATCGATATTAAATTATTCCACCTATTGATACTACTCTACTTTAAAGCAAGTACAGTGGTAGTAAGTTTCTTTGCTTCTCCTTGTTATATACTGTACATGTCAGCAGATAACTTAAGAACTTCTTTGGGAAAATATATATAGTACCAACTGTCATCATACGGCTCTCACACATATATCATACATAATTATATAATTATACATCCATCCATCCATCACTTTCTTAAAGTACAGCTTCTCCATCTTCTTCCATTCACATCTTAAAATTAGCTGCTGCTTTCTCTATTCTCTGGTAAGATCCAACTATATATTATATATCTATTGCAATGTTCTTAACTTTGACTCGTTTTTAATCATAGGTTTTTTTTATCTCTATATAATATGTTGTCATCCCTAGGTTTTTCCTTTGTTTATGTTTCACACACACACACACATTTAGGATGTATATATAGTCCTTGGTTTATGTTTTTTTTTTGCAGTGCTTTTGGATCTATATACTGAAAACAGGATTCATATATATTTATATTATCATATAATTAATATCTCGAAAATTGATTTTGACTAGGTTGTTGTAAATTTCAGGACCGGCCCNTGGTGGCGATTGTGGTAATAACAACAACAATCAGGTTCAATCTACCGCTTCACAATCCTCTGGTGTAACTGGTGGTGGTGGAGGTGGTTCGTTGTTTAATGTCGGGCTAGCGACAGGCGGCAATGTGGGAAACCCTGCTCATAATTATCCACCAGCATATAATTCAGCTGATCTGTTTGGATGGCCTGGAGGAAATAGTAATGCAGCTGCTGCAAGGCCCCCTTCATATTAAGGTTCGAATGTGACAAGGCTAGGCTTAATTTTGAAGTATGGAGAACAACTATTTACAAGCTTTCGGAATTCTGGTTCTTCTGCCAATATCTAACTGTTGTTTGATTTAATCGATTTTCGAAATCCTGGTTCCGCCCTTATTCAATCGGAATTCCAAAGCTATTCAGTAGTAGTTTGGTGGTAACNTGCCCTTATTTAATCAATCGGAATTCCAAAGCTATTCAGTAGTAGTTTGGTGGTAACATTGCAGGGTTCAAGGGAGTTCAACTTTTGGTAAATACTAGTCGAGCCAGCAGCTAATTAATTAGTGTTTATGTATCCATCTTTTCTTGTTTATGTTCTAGTTCAGTGTTTATGTTTTAATTAAGGATTTATGTAATGTGACATGGAATCTAATTCTCTTTCAAAGTACAAACTATTATTATGATGTTTTGTTTAAAAAAAATATTCAGCCGTTGTGCATATAAAATTTGCTTCAGTAGCCAGGAAGCAAGCAGCTTCTACTGCTTTTTATACACAGTTGTGTGTACTTGTTTATTTTTCACGGGAGCCAGCGAGGAGGCCAAACAGCTTATGTTTTTAACGGGGGTATCAAAAAAATAAAATAATTAGGGGCGCATTTTTTTATATAAAAGAGTGAAAAAAAATTAAAAAAATATATGTAGAGGCGAGAAAAAAAATTAGGTGTATAATATTTTTATAAAAGAACATCAAATTTTTTTAAGATATAAGAACCAAATAATAATAATAATTAGGACCAAAATAATTTCTTTTTTATTTTTGTTTATGTAAAGAAGCACAATAAAATTAAAGATATGTAAATATTAGATATCAATCTCCATATTTTGTAAAATATAACGCTTCCTCTTCTTATTATCATTGGCTTCTAAATCCCTAATTACAGTAACATTTAGTTATGATGAAAAACATCGATCTAGAGTCGAAGGAAGAAAAATCAATAAAAAAAGTTGATTTTTTAAAAGATTATACAAAAGATGGATGACTTCTTAGGTTTATGAAATCAACAACTTCCACCGATAATGAAGAAGGTAATGTTAGTGGTGAGAGTTAAAATATTAATATTGGAGAAATCAAAGAAGATGAAAATATGATTAATACTGAGAACCCAATTGTTGATGAAGATGAATTATTGTCAGACAACGAAAAAGAGGATAATGGTCTCCATGAGAACAAAACTCAGGAGGATGATTACATAGATATCTATGATCCTGGAAATTGGGATAAAATCGATAATAAATTTAGAGACTTCAATGTCGAGAAAGGTCTAGTAAGAGTTCAGGTAATTGATAATGATTCTTTTCCACGTGATGCTAATAGAAGACATTTTACACGCTCATATTACACTCGAAAATTGAGTAATGGAGAGAAACAAGATAGAAGATGGCTCCGTCTTGAAAATTTTCTGAAGTATGATGATGTCTCTGATATTGACGCAGAAAATTTATTTTTTGAGTTAAGAATTCTGAGAGAGTGTTTACCAATTGAAGTTAACAAATCTATTGAGATGCTAAATTATTTAAAAGTGATAGGAGAATGGTATCTGAATGTCACTATTGCTTATAGGATTCTACTGTTAACTATACCTGTTAATTATACCAGTTATAGTGGCTTCCGTGGAAAGAATTTTTTCGAAATTAAAGTTTATCAAGTCTTATCTTCGTTCGAGTATGTCACAAGAGAGATTGAATGAATTGTCCATTATATAATTGAGAAAGATATGCTTCCAAATCTTGATTATGAAAGACCTATGAATGATTTTGCTAGCAAAATCGCTAGAAGGATAATTTTTCAAAAATAATATTGTTTGTAAGTAAAAAAAAATTTAGTGACTTGAACACAAAATTTTAATTCGCTTGGAGTTTTGAATTTGTCAGAGCCGGCACTGTTCTTCGCTGCTTAATTCGAGAATTTGAATATCATACGTGTCATTTTGCATTTTTTGAATATTATATAAAAAAGTAGAGTCTGCGAAGATACATAGAAAGTGACACTTGTTCATTATAATATTTGAAGGGAGAAAATTAAATTAAAGTATCCCGTGGAACATCTCGAACATATTAAAACAAGGAATCTTATGTTATATCTATATACTTTATTCTTTAAGTACTTAAATGAACCTAGTACTAGTACCGGCATGTTGACGATTGTAACATGTAATTTGATGTAATCTTTTACGTCCAATAAATGAGATTTTAATACTCGATCGATTAATACATTTTGTAGTTCAGTAGTTCGAATGATAATAAAGTTTTCAGGTTTCAAGTTTATTAATTCGTAGATTTATATTCTTAGTTCTTGTGTAAAATTTTGGGAATGCAGTACAAAGTGGGTATATTATATGGATAGAAACCAATTTATGAGTATTATTAGGTTACAGTATCGACATATTATTATTTTGTCGATTATTACTTAATTGAGGTTCAACTGCATATTTTTAGTCCCGACAGATTATTATGTAGTCGATTTTTGTTTTTAAAGAAAAACAATAGAACTTGTGTGACAAGTAGCAGCCTAGCTGCCAGTTGGGGAAAATACTCGCAGACTCGTTCTTGTTCTGCAACTAAAGAAAGCAACAAGACAATTTCTTTTGCCTGTTTAGGAAAAACTATCAGTAGTGTGATATACTACTTGCAATGCGATTCTGAAAAGTGAAAGGCCCATTACTGTTTTGATACAGGATTTAAAAATATTTGCAGGGGAATGTGAACATCTGTCTGAAGTTTCTTGTATTCTGGGAAATTTGATTTGAGTACTCCAAGAATTTTAACCAGATCTTTAGTAAAAAAAAGGGTTTCCACTTGTCAGGATTCAGAAGAGAATAATTTTGTTAGATGTTCTAAAACACATATTAAATCAAATTGTGTACACAATTTGCCAATTTAGTACATGCACCATTTATTTCGGTACACTATTTGATAAATAATTCGGAGCCCCGCAAATCAGAGCATATAATAATGTTTAAAAGTACTAACGATTTGCATACCCAACTTCCTAAATCCCAAGTACTTGGTAGATTTAAAGAATAATACACCTAAAGCTATTACTATACATTCTATTTGAAGTTCTTGAACTACTGAAGCTAATTCTATACATACCACAACTAGATTGTTCTATGTTTGCAAGGGATATTTACTACCAAGTGGAATGCAACCATATATATAGATGTTGGACTTCTTAAAAGGCACTTGGACAAGGAGCTCTCCATGCAGACTAGCAACAAGCAGCAGATGTCTGTAGTGGATCAATCTTTGCAGGTCAATACACCACTTAGGAAACAGTTTAGCTAAAGATAAAGCAAAATCTAATGAATCAATCTGCAACATAATTGATTCAGAAAGATATTATTTACAACTTAGAGTTCTGTAACCACAAGTACGATATTAGAAGTTCTCATCTCGTTCAAGCCATCAATTTTCAGAACGTTTCTTTATTGAAGTCATATGTTCTAAATTTGCTTGCGAACACTAACAAGTTATATGAGTTCAAGTAGCTAGGCTTTAGTTGTACAAGAAGCAGTATACAAAGGGTCTAAACAATTACTCGAAGAATTATTGAAGTGTTTCGATATGGAGAAAGTCATGTAATATACTGTAATATTGAGTAGTATGAGCCGGCACTGAGGCCAAGTGGCTTATGCTCTTGAACGAAGCATCAAAAAAATAAAAAAAATTAGGGGCACAATATTTTTATAAAAAAATACCAAATTTTTTTAAGATATAAGAACCAAATAATAATAATAATTAAGGCCAAAATAAATATTATATATTAATCTCCATATTTTGTAAAAACTAACGCTTCCTCTTCTTATTATCATTGACTTCCAAATCCCTAATTACAGTGACATTTAGTTAGGATGAAAAAACATCGATCTGGAGCCGAAAGAAGAAAAATCAATAAAAAAAAATTGATTTTTTAAAAGATTATACTTCCATTGAGAATGATATGCTTCCAAATCTTGATTATGAAAGACTTATGAATGATTTCGCTCTTAAAACCGCTAGAAGAATAATTTTTCAAAAATAATCTTGTTTATAAGTAAAAAAATTTTTAGTTCTCAGCTTGGTTACTACTTTGAAGCATATACAACGTTGGTTCTATCCCGTGGAAACGCTCTTTAATGGAACTTTAGTGGGCACAAAATTTTGATTCGCTTGGGGTTTTGAATTTGTCAGGGCCGGCAGTGTGAGTATGGTCTTGTAACCTTGTTGTCTACATTATAAAGCTATATAGATTATGACATGTATAAAAATCTTAGATGACTCTAGATGCATACATTATGTGTAGCACATCTACATAGGATGCATGAACCAAAATGTCAATGAATCTGAACACTCATGATATCACAAAGTTCGGATTTTTTCTGGATCAGGCCCGGCTGGATTTGTATGAAAAATATTTAGCCCGATTTGGTCGGACTAGACTTTCGAATCAGATTTTTTTCGTATAGGATCGGAAGTATGAGTGATTACCACCACATTTTCACCAGATAATTCCAAAAAAGGAAGCTTCGGGCCTCACCAGACAAAAGAACTTCCATTAGAATTCACAGTTGTTGGGAGAGTAAACAGAATTTTCTTCTTATATTCACCATTGATATGCCTTTCAAAAGAGGCTCCGGTGCAAGTACCATCACAATATGACTACGACTAATTGACATTGCACATGTTCTTTTTCTGCTCACTGTCTCACACCAGTATCAAACACAAATTATCATTTATGAACAAGTTTTTACAGCTGGTGAATTATAAATTATTCCTCACTTACTACTGTATGTTGTATTGTACGTACTAGTTTTCATGCCATAATTCTTCTAGTTCAATAGCTTGATAATACTGTAGTTTGATACTTGGATCATATACTAAAGCTATTTTTGATTCAAGGCCATTCGAATGCATGATTGTTTGCCTCGTGGAGTGATCAGTGATTGCTGATATATAAATATAGAGATGGAGATATTAAACCTCTTTGTTGCTGCATCAATGCCAGTGCTTAAGGTGCTACTTCTCACTGCACTTGGTTCATTTCTTGCACTAGACACTATTGATTTACTCGGAGAGAAAGCTCGTAATTATATGAACAGGGTAATTACCAGAACACTATTTATATTTTCTGCATTTAATTGGTGAACAGATTGTATTCTATGTTTTCAGTCCCGCACTTATTGGTGGCAACTTGGCAAACACTATAACATATGAAAGCATGATTAAGTTGTGAGTTTCTTCTGCTGCTATGTATGTCTTAAACTTGCGAGGTAGCTAAGCATTGTTGATCGCCCTAAAACAGGATATTAATGGTACTTGTACATCGAACTAGAATGATTGGAGAATACCTAACGAATCCTATCAGTGTATCCTTGCACTTGTCATGAAAAAACAATCTAGATCCTAGCTACTTGTTTTCACAAACCACGATCTTTCAAATTAGTCTCTAAATCAGTATATTTCATACAAAATGTCCTGTGTGTTTTTCGAATGTGAAACTTGAACCAATTTTTTCCCCTCAGCTAAAAACTTATGTACGTAGTACTTTAGAGAAATTAGGATACAATCAAAATAACCACTATTTAAGTTACAAATTTTTAGTCAAATTAATCTATAGTTCAATTTTGCTATCTATAGGTGGTTCATGCCTGTAAATATCCTCTTTGCATATATTGTTGGTTCTGGGCTTGGTTGGTTGGTTAATCTGCTGACTAAACCTCCACCGCATCTCCGTGGACTTGTTATAGGTTGCTGTGCTGCAGGTAAATTGCTACTAATAGCCTTTTTCTTTACATGCTACTTAAACATGAAGATGTTTCAGTTTTGTAGAAAAAATATAGGTCACCGGTTCCTCTGGCGAGTATGTGTATCTTCAACATCTCCTGGATTTTAATAGCATTGCCTAAAAACTCGTATGGATTTAACGTATAGTCTATTAACACAGCTTTTTTGTTATAATATGCACACATAGGCTTACATTTTCCTCAACATGCAGTTAATAACATGTGGTTTGTTTTAACTTCGATCAGAAATTTTAATGGCACTTGTAATAAAGTAAATCTATGTTGCAGAGGAGATAGAAAATGAAATTAACTAACCACAAGTCATGCAGGACTTTTCCTGCCCGGGGAATAATTGTTTCACTGTATTCTGATAGCCAAAAGATAATTGATCTGTGAGGTTGATAACATTTGACCAATGACCAGCACCAGATGAATACTGAAAGTGCAGCAATATACAANCAGATGAATACTGAAAGTGCATCAATATACAAATGCACTAGGAAGTTCAAGTGTGTGAGAGCCTACATGTACACAATCGCACCAGTTTCCAATTATGTAATACCTACCTCTGCAAACCGGAGGGATTGTTACTAGGGAAGATGTTATTGAGTAGTGAAGCGAATTGCTAGTATCCATTTTCACTATTTTTTAGAAGCAAGGAATTAGAAGCACAAATAGTGGTCAAATGAAATGTTATATACGTGGTGCAAACAGGGCAGGTCCTAAGGGTGGGGATTGTGGTGATCACCTGGCCCCCATCCCCCGAGTATGGTTGTCTTTCAAATCTGGCAATCCTATCAAATCCTATTATTTGTACATGTGGCTTATGACATATTTTCTAGACTGAATGTGACAGTGTCATCAGCTAAGAGAAGTTTTTCGATGTAAACTAAAAAACTGCTTACGAATTACGACATCTATGTTGCAAGAAAGGTTGACTGGCTTGATCACAAATTCATCGAGGAAGACATGCAGTAGAAGACTAACGTCCTATTCTTTTACTTTCTTTTGCTGAAAAGGGGGGCCGAAGAGGAATTATAAGTCCATTAATATGAAAGCCAGGAATGCAATCTCCTGCAGTTATTCAAATAACTGTTTATAGTTGTTACTTCCTTGCAGCATTTTGATTGTCCAACCCCTTGAAATTGATTAATGAAGCTGCAACTTAACGTTTAATTATCCATCATCTTATTAATACAGGAAACCTGGGAAACATTCCCATCATTATCATCCCAGCAGTTTGTAAAGAGAAATGAACCCTTTTGGAGCTGCTGATATTTGTAGTACATATGCAATGGCTTATGCTTCACTTTCGATGGCGGTATGTAAGCCTTTCAGTGGCAGTGTGTATGCATTTTGTGAGCACATACATTTTGTAACTTTGAACGAGTCATGACTTATTCTAATAAGATCTAAGAAGAGTATCCTAGAGAAACATATGGCAAGAAGCATATGTTAAGTTTACAGGTGCATTTCCTGCAATAGCTTTCACAGAAACTAGCTAACGTGATGTACTACTAAGTAGATCATACAACCGCCGCAATCTCTCTTTGCACCTGACATTAAAGTACTCTTTTCTTGCGTTTCAGATTGGAGCTATTTATCTTTGGGTATATGCATATAATGTCGTACGGATATCTGTAGAGGCAAGTTTAAAAGCAGTGCAGAAAAATGGGACTTCTGGAGGAAACTCTTCAATTGCATCAACCATAGCAGAACCGATTAGCTTTAGTGAACGACTGCTTTCTTACAATGATGCTGTAACATCTGAACAGAACGCAGAAGCATTGCCCCTTACTAGGTCTGGAAAAAACATTCAGGTTGCTTACTGTTTTAGGATCTCTTTGTTAGTAGTTAGTATCTTTCTGTTACCAAAAGCTTGTGTCAATTTCCTTAGTTTCCGATTTACTATTCTAAACATAAGCTATTAAAAGAAGGAAAATAATTCTTGCTTTTACTATTTAGTTGGACGGACTTCAAAAAGCCAAGTACATATTTTACTGCCATGTCTGATATGAGAATCTAATTAGATAGGGTAATTTCAGTAGGAGGTAATACTAAATTAAACATTTCAATAATCTGATTATTAAGAATGTCTGATATTTTACTCGAATGATTCTAAAATGAAATTTTGTTGGTCTACTCGTATAGGAAACTGATAAACGAGAGGAATATATTGACCTAACCAAGTATGTACAACAATGAAAAATACAATACGTTTATGGTCTAACCGTGTGATGAAAATAATCATGAGCAGTGCTACGTACCCCAAATATTTTTTCCAAATGACGTGTCATGACATATGTCTTGTTTTAATTCTCATATGTATGCACGCGGGGTTTCATATTATTATAAGAAAGTTACCAATTACACAAATGACAACTCAATATTTGAGACAAATTTTGGGATAATTTTTGGGGTCTCTAACATTTTTCAATAATTATAAGAATACAGGGTAAGTTTACTTCCTAAAATTTAGAGTTGAAAACCAAAGACAAAGGAAATTAAGATGATTGACAATAGTTATGCAAAGGTGCAGTCCAAATATGATATTGCTAGGTTTCTAGCATTGCAGCATAACATGACACGAGTGACTATAGTTATGCAAAAAAAATTATAATTTTTTTCTTTAATTTTAAAAGAAAGCATAAACAATGTCAGTATCCGTAAATTTTTCCTTAATTGTCATGACATTTAAGGGGCATTGGAAGATATTAATCCCAACAAACAAAATATTTAGATACGTGAATATGCATGGGTGGAAATTGAAGAAATAAACAAGGGATATCATATCATATCAGAATACAAACAAGACAACTTTTAGAACTGAAAAGTAATCAAAGTCTTAAATAACAAATCAACTAGATCTTAACATAATCCGATTGCAGACGAACAAGGTAGGAATATAACTTTGGAAATATGTGAACTAAGTGTGTGTGTTTTTAAGTTAAATTAGCGGATTTTTAGGGACTAATCAAAGCACCAATTAATTTGCAAGTTTTTTTATTTTTCCAAATTTAGGCTAAAAAAGATCAACCAATTTAATTTATTCATGATATGGTAAATCGGGATAGGAAAATATAATTAAGGCATTTGGATTTGTAACGGTAGCCATGCACTACAAATAGTGTGGAAAAAACATAGTCCATACCACAGGATAAACATTACATATAGGGTAAATGGCAATGGGTAAATGTTTGGTGATGATGTTGGCAGTGTTGGCTCTCGTAGCGAAACCCGCATTTTCAATCTCATGTCAAGATGCCGTAACCAAGATTTTGCCCTGCGAGCTCTACTTGTTGGGTTTCGGCGGGGTTTCTGTGCCTTGTTGCCAAGGTGTTATGCAACTGAACGAGCTTGCTAAATCTAAGCCGGAGCTTAAATCATTGTGTATTTGTTTGAAACAAGCGGCTAAAACGTTCCACGTCAATGCCGACAGAGCTAGACAACTTCCTGGGCTTTGCCATGTTACCACTCCAGTTCCCATTGATCCCAATGTTAATTGTGATGTGTGAGTCAACATGAATTATATGGTCTTTTCTAAGTTTTTTTAAAGAAGTTTCTCTAAAACCATGATATGCTTATTCAGTCTCGTACTTTTTTTATTGCAGAAACTATTGAGTTCCCTTAAATTATTGGCAAGAACTGCAATGGCGAGGTGGCAAATGAAGTTGTTTAGAACAAGAAGAAAGAAATAAAGATGATCAAAGTGGTCGCCATATCTGCCTGTTTAACTCTTTTGTAATCTTGTAAATAAGAAAACAAAAGTTGTTATGTTTGGATCAATTTCAATGACAAGTCAGATTGGAGTTTCTTAGTATTTGATTATAAATCATAGATACCATACCTGTCTCCATGTTATTCTATTAATGCTTTTATTAAGATTTGAGTACAAGAGATGATAAATGTTTATATCTATAATCCTGGGAATAGTCATAATGATAAAAGCAAGCATCTCTGTAGACTGCATTCATTCATTCAGTATATAACAAGGATTGAAAAAATAGCATTTAAGCTCTACTACTGGCTGTTGAAAACTAATTACTCCCATCACAACAATAAAATTTCTCTATGAAAACTTAAGTACCTAACCAGTGTCTTTGGCGTTGGTTTCTCGTTAACTCTGAAAGAATTTATTCAAGTTAAATCATTTTCAAAAAAATATGTAGCTATTTTTATTTCACCACAAGATCAATAGGACACTGTGATTAAGTTATCGTTTACAGATTTTCAGTTTTTGGTATACGTACGTGTTTATAAAAGATGAATTCCTCGCATACCTGAGATTCAGAGTATAGTATACGTTATACATAATGATAATATCAGCTTTCTTTCATTGGTTTGGCGTATAACACACATTCAGCCATTAAAAAACGAAGCTTGTAATTTTTGCTGAACTAAACTGCCAAAGCCCCTTCACAATAAAGTCAGCAAGAATGAAGATTACAGGTAGAAGTCAAACACTGAGAAAAGCACTTCAAATAGGAATTATCCTCTGTTATTGAACAAATAAAACTATGGACAATATCTAAAAAATACTTAAGTTGGGAAAACAATAAATGAAATTTGGATAACAAAACCAACGAAACAAGCTCAAGAAGTCAAGATATTATCAGCAACATGAGAGCTGCATTTTACGTTCTACTTTTGGATTGCTGAGGAATCCATAGTTGGATGATACAACATGAAAAAAATATACGGAGTGCCAATTTTTCAAGCATTGCAATGACAATAGAATCATATCAAGCTTTAAAGACCAAAGCTGATCAATGTAGGAATACAACAAAGAAAATAAGAACACTGTTCTCTGATCATCTAGGTAGACAGCTTGGGGGGAAATTGCGCAAGGGGCGTTCCCTCAACAGTTCTGTCTCCCTGTAAAACAAACACGAAGATTTAGCAGGTTGTCAAGAAGGAAATATGTTCTATATTAATACCAATTCTTACTTTTTAATGTCCTTAATGTCCTTGTTTTTCAGTCGAAGAGTAGACGACCTTTGATCTTCATTGTTCACTTTATTTATCCTGTCAAAACGTTTAGCAAGTATAGTAGAAATCAGAAAATGATTCCCAATAGTTATATTTCGTATGTACTTGGCAAGTATTTAAGGTTGGAGCTATAGGCAAATTATGTTGAAGTTGTTTAATAGTATGATACTGATAAAAAAATTATGAGACATACTCGAAGGAGTTGTATATTAGAATATATATACATGGGGACATTATTACTTACTCTTGGCATTCCTCATCCACAAAGACTTCAATGGAGGGTTTGACAGTTGCTACACCAATTCTATGACCAAATTTTTGTGGGATCTGAAAAGAGAAGGAACTAGTATGTCAAAGTTATACCAAGTGAAGGCTGCAAGAACAAATAAAGTTAGTAAGCTAAAAAGCAACCTTATTTGTTGACCACTTGGTAGGAATGGCATTATTCTCTTTATTTCTCTCTGCTCGAGGTCCAAGAGTGTGCCACGGTTTTACTTCTGATTTTGATAATTCTGATTGTTGGTCGAAACTGGTGGCAGTGTTGGCATCTGCGTAAATAGATAACGAAGTTCCTTGGGCCCTGCAAGCAAAAAGAAGATTCGGTTTTGAAGCACGCCATGCAGGGTATCAGGAATCATGTATTTTGTGAATCCTTTTTTAGTTACAAAGATAAGCAGAAGATAGTTGCTCACACTAATGCAAAACTCAATGTGAACCTTTGTTGATTTACAACATAAATATAGTAACCTATTAATAATGCTCACCTATCTTGCTTCAGCCGTTTTCTAGTAAGATCAGAACTCTCTGTTGTTTGGATACCTGCAGCAGAGAGAATGTAAGCTGGGAAATCAAAAGAACTGCCAGTAAGACAATTATGTAACTTACGGTTTTCTCCCTTTGCCAAGACTGTTCCAAAGCTTCGAACTGGTAGACAATTTTCATTTGAATCTTCCTGGAATTCAAAATTTTAAAGAAAATAAGGTTCTTTCTCTAAAGTAAAAGAATGAGTAAATCACAGGCAACTTAAATTGGAGTGAAGTACCAGCCGGATTAATTTGCATACACACCTCTGTAGCTTTAGGGCTTTTCATTGAACGAGCAAAAAACTTTTTATAAGCTGCCTTTAACTTCTCAATTGGTTGAGCATTCCTAGTACATTACAATTTACATAAAAAGCTTGCAAAGCAGAAGATTGTAATCAAACTGGATTATGGATAACTGATGCAAATACTTATCAGTAGAAAGGAAAAGGAGCATAAAGAAAAACTACCGACACAAAACACCTCGGGGCAATATGTAAGAAACATAGTATTTCTGTTGTAATTATTTTCTCGAAGAATATAGTCCCATGTGTGTTAATATGTTGAACTCAGGAGTCAGGAAATAAAATCAAGGAGGGATAAACGACATATGGACATTACGTACCAAATAACATTTTTATAGCGGCAGAGAGGATAGAGACTCCTCTTCTGTATATACAAACTCACGACTAAAAACGTAGTACCCAATCTACATAACACATTATTACACAGCTGTCATTGAGGAAACACTGCCATTTTAATGCTGAGAAGATGCAGAAAGTCTGTTGATCACTTAAAGTACACGGAGAAGATAACTCATAAAGACAGAAAAAGATATCCACTGTATAACACCATGAGACACAAATCTGGGAATAAGGTGCAACAATCTAGTGAAAAATTCACAATTACATACCGTAATAATTTCAACAGCAAGTAAAACTTTGATCTTTTTCAATCAATGTATGAAATAACCGGAGTTCAGGATCAGTAGAAGTTATTTGATATTAGGTTGAGTTACCATGTATATCAATTTTAAATAAGAATAATAATAAACAATACAATAGACGAGCATATTCAAAAAAATCAGGAGGTTGATTGGCCAACAGAAACTATATATCAATAGAATGATGGGAGTTTACCTCGATAAACCACGATTGAATATGTCATTCGCAGTTTTAATCTTGTTCTTTGCTTCCATGTGCAAAGCATATGATATGAAGAAGATCGCATGTGTCTGTCCAATTCCATTAGAATCCAGAAAACTAAATATTACTTCAGAATCAACACAATTCTCAGCCTGCAATGCCATTTCAAGCCCAACATATCAGCAATACGGATTAGAATGCATACGTAAAAACACCAAAAAGTTGAGATCATACATATTCCAACCACACTTTAAGGTATCGGAGATCATCCTTGTAGCATGTTTCATGCCAAAAGGCACGGACACATTGCTCATAAATCACGACCAGCCCCGAGCAATCTCCCCCTGAAGGAAAAGCCTCTTGAACCCATTTGATGCACCTTTAAAGTAGTAAAAACAAAACATCAAGTGCTCAAACATTAAAATCTACATTTAAAAAAATAAATAAAAACACTGAAATTCCATAAATAGCAAACATCACCCTAGGACTCATACTCTTTTTTCGTAAAGGTCAATTACATAAATCTAAATACTCGCAAACATCACCCTAGGACTCAGACTCTTTTTTCGTAAAGGTCAATTACATAAATCTAGATACTCACAACACAAGTGCAATACAGACCACTTAGCTAATCATTGTTATCCACTAGGCTACGACGTTAGAGCTAGTAGATTATAACTAAACCCTAACATCAAAATCAACCAGATATAAATATATGAAAAACAACAAATATCGAGAAATAAATTAAAAGCACTACTCACTCAATCCAAGGGTGAAGAGGATCATCACCGTCATACTCATCGATAGCTTCAATCAACTCCCTAAAATTCCATTTTAAAAAAAATTAAGACCAATACTACAATAAAGATAAATTAAAAAAAAATTGAGGTTTTCGATAGTAACTAATTTTAATTTAAAGAATCGTTAAAAGAAAAGAGTAAACTAAAGAGGAAAACCTTCGGTGATCGAGAAGCGATTTCTTGAGAGTGTTATGTGATTGAGATTTGAGAGCATTGTTTAGAAGGCGAACGTTTCGTCCTCTTTTTAATGGCCTAACATTCTCCTTGTATAATTCCCATTCGTTACCCGTCTCTTCTTTCGATGCCAAGAACGCCGTCTCTGCATCCATCACCGCTGTCTCCATTGTCTAACTAACTGTCCTAGCGTGTGTGTGAGAGAGAGAGAGAGGGAGAGAGAGAGAGAGGGAGAGAGAGAGAAATAGCCGTTTGTGACTTGTTTTTTGAAATTTGAAATAAGTGGGCGGCTCCAGAGGGAATAACTGGGCCTTCTTTTTTGTATTTAGATCAGGGGATATTATTATGATACATGGGCTTCGTATGTGGCCCAAGTTGTTTCTATTGTTTTATATTTATTTTCCTTTTTACTCTCATAGCGGCCCGGCCCGGCCCAACTTGGTTGTATTTTCCTTTTTACGTTTATACAAGGATATTAGAAAATGTGTGATGCAATTAAACGGTAATATTACGTGTTTTTTAATTTACTCCATCCACTTTGGCATCCTACTTTAAGGTAAAAAGTGACGTGCAGAAAGTATTAGAAATTTACATTCTTTTTCATTTAGCAAAAAAGAAAAAGGAAAATTACATTCTTTTTCCCACTTGTTTCTCCAAAAAGAGAAAACTCTAAAGTATGGATAAAGACGTAAATATTATTTTATTTTATCTGTTGAGTGCAAATATAAGAATACTACTTTTATTAATATTTTGAAATAAATCTATACGTTAAAAAGGAGAATACAACTCTTTCTATTATTAATTTATCAACCCATTATGTTAAAGGTTAAGATTTTTATTTATAGAAGTTCTCTAGTGGCACTCGCAGGGCGGACTTAGGTTTGGGCTAAGGTTGGCCAAGCCGTGTAGTTTTATCCGGTTTTTTAAAATTACTAATATTAAGCTTAGGGCTGAACATTCGATCCGTAACCGAATCGAAAAAAATCGAAAACCGAAATTTTAATTTTTTATAAACTGAACCGAATCGAAATACTTCGGTTGGTCGGTTCGGTTTTTAAAAAACTGAAATTTTAAAAAAATATATTATTTTATTAATTTCAATATTAATTTTTATTAATCAATTTATTAAAATAGGTAAAAATTAAAATAAAATAAAATATAAACCATCAATCTAAATATTTAAATTTAATTTGAATTAATTAAATCATACATATATATATAATATAAATAAATATATAAAATATAAATAAATAATATATATAATTCAGTCGATTCGGTTTGAACCGAAATTTTTTGGTTGAAAACCGAACCGAACCCAAATTTATTTCGGTTTAAACCGAATAAACTGAACCGACCGAATTTAAAAAAAAATGAAACCGAACCGAAATTCAACGGTTTGATTCGGTTTTGCTCACCCTAATTAGGTTTATTATATTTAGGTTTAGCCCGAGCAAAAAAAAAAAAAATAGCCCAAGTGTCCAACTCTCAGTTCTCTTATCTCTCGTCTAATGTAAACAAACTTAATTAGTTATTAATATTGGTCATATTAATTTATTAATCAAAATATATATAAATAATTAAGTATATTATGTACAATCTTGTATGTTATTATTTATTTTTAAGTTTTATTTTGCTGGCATTTCATTTGTTATTAAGCATATAAAAAAATGTTGTACATTACTATATATTTAGATATATTTTAAAATGAATAATTAAATAAAATCATGCATGTGTCCAAACAACCTGTCAATTTAAGTATTTGAATATAACAACAAAAAAATTATATCATATATTTTATTATTTAAAATCTATACATTAGTAAAGAAATTATTTATTTTGACCAATTTTAATTAAAAAATATCAACTACAAATTGAGTTGCATGTTAAAATTTTCGGTCTAGGTGAGTCCCCGAGTTGGATCCGCCGCATCCGGTCTCTCTCTAACATATTTGTTTTCTCATCAGATGAATCATGTTTCGGTTTTTGGGTGTTAGGTAGGGGTGTGAATTCGGTTAACCGAAACCGAANAGTCTAGGTGAGTCCCCGAGTTGATCCGCCGCATCCGGGTCTCTCTCTAACATATTTGTTTTCTCATCAGATGAATCATGTTTTGGTTTTTGGGTGTTAGGTAGGGGTGTGCATTCGGTTAACCGAAACCGAATTTTATTTCGGTTAACCGAAACCAAAATTCTTAAAATATCGCTACCGAAAACCGAACCGAAATTAATTCGATTATTAAACCAAACCGAATTTATAATTTCGGTTAATACCGAAAACCAAAATTTAATAAAAGTTTTTGAAATTACATTACATATTATACATCCAAATTCATATTAAACTAATCGACTACGTAATGACACTTTCCAGCTCCTCCTTTCAGTTCTTCCGTTTAACATCAAATATCCTTTTTGTTTTCCTGGAATCCAAACTTGAGGCAATAGAGGGATAGTAGTACACGATTTTAATAAATATATAATCATGTTACATCATAAATATAAATAAATAAAACTAATCATATGTAAAATTATATCATAAGTTATAATTGCAATTACAGTGGAAATTGGAAAGTAAAAGAATCATAATACCTGACTAGTAATCTAATATAGATTATAGACTATTAATATAAGTAATATATTATTAATTATTATTTTATTGATAATATTTTAGAAATTCGATTATTATTTTCGGTTATTCGGTTAACCGCGGTTAAAAACCGAATTACCGAATAACCGAAATTTTAAAAAATCTCTACCGAAAACCGAACCAAAATTTAAAAAATAGTTAATCGAATCGAAATTATTTCGGTTAATCGGTTCAATTTTCGGTTAACCGAACCGAATGCACACCCCTAGTGTTAGGGGTCATTTGTTAAAATCTTAATAGGTTTAACTTAACTGAACGAGAGGTTATGAACGATTCAGATCATTTGTTTCCTGAATGATGGCAAAAGTTGCGCAATGGTTAAGATATAAAATTCAAGCCTAGTGATGTTCTGATTGCTTGTGACGTGGTCTATAGGAGAGAAATTTCTTTCTTTTTATATATATGTTTTTTTATCATTTCTTTATATTAGTTAAATAAAATTATATATTATAGTTTTAAAATAGTTATTAAATTTTTAAAGAGAAAAATGGACATAAACTCAGGTAATTCCCTTGAGGTTACATAGTGTTTCGGTATAAATCTAATGACATATTTGTAAATATCAAAAATAATATCTGAATTTACAAATGTAACTTTTTATATTTGTATGAGTTTTATTATAATCTCATGATATTAACTGAGAATGACCTCAAGGCCATGATTCCCTTTTTTAAAAGTATACAATTATAGTTTTGTAGTTTTCAATTTAAACTATATTATTTAAGAGCATCCATTTTCTATAAAATGCCTTACAAAAATAATACATATTTTAGATAGAATTATATATTAACATTAATTGTGTGATATTATTTTACTAATTTGGTACATTTATCGTACAAAATATATTCCTCCGACTTTAGTATCAATAATTAAATTATAAAATATTATTATAGTTACCTACAAAAAATTGATATCAAATTATTAAAATGAGGGGAATAATCGTTTATAAAATTATTGTAAAAATGATTCAGATTTACCAAATGACCCCTTACACAATTAATATTGGGTTTAGTTTAAAACCAAGTATTTTTTACTATGGCTCAACTTTTGTCCCTCTTATTATTTTGTAAAGATATTTGATTTTTATCCTTAATAATGGGCCTATTTATAAATTTGGGCCTGGATAAGAGATATGTTAAATGAGGAGTGATATCATCATTTAGACAAATAACAGGGTTTAGTATAACTTGGCCATCAAAGTTTGGTCGTTAATACAGAGTAATCATGAAAGAAAAATTTTATACGATTCAATCATCATGTTATGAAGATTGTACACAATAACCATTATTTAAGTGACTTTTACCGGAAAATAAGATAGTAGTATGCACTCTCCGACAGAAAAGAGTGAAAGTAAATACAAAATTTATAGACACTTAAACCATCAATATTTACTAAAAAAGATTCATTAACCATTACAGCAGAAACAATCATCTTAAACACGTTAAAAATCCACCAAAGATCCATATCAATTTGTTAAACATGTAATACAAATAAACTCATAAATAGGCCTCCTTTCTCTTCATTCCTTTTTACTTTTATTTATTGTTGAGGTTTTTGCGTGGCCTTCCCCTTGGAGTAAGAGAGACAAACTCACTACCTGCTGCACATAACCTAACCACAACTACTTGTTCATCATCTTTAGAAGATTCCGAAGATGTCACCAAATTAACAACCTCATGCAGTTCTGGAAAATTCTCAGCAATGAACTCATAATCATGAAACTCATCATTAGTGAAGTCATCAGCTATGCATGCACCTCTACAATATTGATTAATACCTACAGAAAAAAATTAAGTAGGTATGTGTTTGCACAGTAGCGATTAGACGATAAAAAATGTAATTAGGCAATTTGCACAGTTGCAATTAGGCATGTGTTTACACAAGAACATGCTAAACCTTGATTTCACATGATAACAAATAGAACACACAAAGTATAAACCAAAATCGCTTCAGAAAGAAAGGATTATACCGGGTTCGTATAATTCGTCCATGGGCATTCAATGGTAGTTCATAGGTTTTTCCGTCGGCATCATACCTGCAATGAATAAACACTAATAAAACTAGTATATTGTGGCATCTAAAGGCATATCTCTTAATAAAACTAGTAATTAAAAAATAATAGTTTGAATATGCTTAGTGAAAGGGGAGATAGGAGTGAAGGGAAGTAACTCACTGCACTTTCATGTGTACTAGGAAT
>QRFB01007757.1:6974-22458 GCA_008931105.1 Oenanthe javanica
TATTCACAGAGCTTAGTATCATTTACTACCCTCTTTACTTCTGGTGTACTTTGTAATGAATGTTGTAGCAACCCTTTCAAGTTATATATAAGACATATATTCCTTGAATCATTGTGTTCATTTATTATATGGTATTTATTGCTTCTTAAATTCGAAACGTTGTATTCACCCCCCCTCTACAACACATTTGGACCTAACATATTGTGTGCAGCAAAAACCAAGAAAATTCTAATGGCTTCATGTCTGGCAATAGGTTCAAAGGTTTCATCATAATCAATTCCTTCATGTTGACAGTAACCTTTAGTTACCAGCCTTGCTTTGTTTCTTGTGACAATGCCACTATCATCCATCTTATTTCTATAGACCCACTTAGTACTTATCACAGATTTATCCTTTGGTCTAGGCACCATCTCCCATACATAACTTCTTTCAAACTGATTAGGTTCATCTTGCATGACTATAACCCAATCTGGATCACTCAATGCATCATCTAGTGTTTTAAGTTCAACTTGAGAGAGGAAACAGGAGTATATGCATTCATTAGAAACATTTATTCTTGTCTTGACTCATGTTTCTGGTCACCAATTATTAGATCATTTGTGTGATCCATGTTCCATTTTATTTCTCTCAGTGAATCAAACTTGTTGACATCATCTTTTGCTCTTGTACTGTAGACAACATCAATTTCCTCAAGTCCACTAGTCATAGGGATATTCCCAGAAAAGTCTGTGGACTGAGCAGTTCCTTCATTCTCTTGTGATAGTGGAGGAACTGCAGTTGGTCCAGAAATTGTGTGTTCCATTATTGGTGCTTCTTCTTCATTTTCTTCAAGATAACCTTGATTCTCAAAAGTTAATGACTGTTTCTTGACATCCATCAATACCAGGAAACTTGGATTCATCAAAAGTGATATTTACACTTTCTTCTACAGTTATGTGATAAATGATATAGACTTTGTAGGCAGTCCTTTCAATTCCATAAACTATGAAGATTCCTTCAAATGCTTTAGTATCAAATTTCCCTTTGATTTCAGTTGAATCCTTCATGATGTAGCATTTGCTTCCAAAGACATGAAAGTACTTAACAGTAGGTTTCCTTCCTGTAAGTAACTCATATGATTTTTTTCCAAACACTTTGTTGACCACGGTCATGTTTTGAGTGTACCAGGCTGTGTTGATTGCTTCACCCCAGAAGTAGGTAGTAAGCTTTGCTTCACTCAACATGGTTCTTGCAGCTTCAATAATGTTTTGTTCTTCCTTTTCACAACTCCATTTTGTTGAGGAGTCCTTAGTACAGAGAATTATTGAGTAATTCCATTATCTTTGCAGAAATCATTCATGTTACTGTTTTTGAATTCAGTATCATTGTCACTCCTTAACGTTTGTACCTTATACTTAGGATTTTTTTCAAGAACTCTTACAAGATCAATGATTTGTTGTGCAGCTTCATCCTTTGTTGTCAAGAATCTTACCCAGGTACATCTTGAAAAGTCATCAACCATCACTAAGACATATCTTTTCTTTGCCAATGATTGCACATTCATATGACCAAATAAGTCCAAATGAATAAGTTGACAAGATTCATTCATTGAACCAGAAGGAGTGCTTTTGTGAGTAGCCCTCCTTATTTTTCCTTTTTGACAATCCTCACATAATCCTTCTTGACAGTATTCAAGTTGAGGAAGGCCTTTCACCAGTTCTCACTTTATTAAATAATTCACTGCCTTCAAATTTAAATGAGACATCTTCTTGTGCCACAACTAACTTTCAAAAGATGAAGCTTTACTGTAGAAACATTAAACTTTTTCCTTTTTAACTGAATCAAGGTCAGCTATGAATAGGCTTTCTTTTCTTACATCTTGAAGGGCTTCTTCTCCTATTTTCTTGTTAACAATAGAGCATTTATCTTGATCAAATTCCACTTTGAATCCTATTTCACAGAACTGAGTTACACTTATTAAATTGTGCTTTAATCAATTTACTAGAACAATCTTCTCAATCTTTATATTTCCAACTTCCAAGATGCCATATCCCATTGTGAAACTAATGTTGTTGTCACCAAAGGTTACATAAGGGCCAATCATTTCTTTGAATTATGATAGCAGGGCTTTATCACGAGTCATATATCCTGAGCATCCACTGTTAATGATCTACATAATCCTTTTATTTTTCCTGCTGCCCTGCAAAGTAAAATTTTCAAGTTGCTTTTGGTACCGAATTCTCATTGGGTCCATTTGACTTAGCCATATCACAGTTCACTTCATCTTTAATCAAATCATTTTCCTTTGCTTTAAGCAAGACTCCTTTGGCCACCCATTTAGTTTTGACAATAGGCTTAGAAATCTTGTTTTTGGGTGGCCTGTCCATCCCAGCTTTAAGAGGGCTTAAAGTCTTTTCCTTTCCAATTTTGACAGATTTATGTATGCAAACATTATTAGTGGTAATAGGCATGTTAAAGCAAATACTCAGCATATTCAATTTACATGGCATGCAATCAATATCACCACAATGAGATACTTTTCTGTCTACCAAAAGAGTACTATGCAAGTTTCCATTAACAAATGTAGTATTTTAAACTTCAGACTTACTCTTAGTACAGACATGAGTTAAGAAGAACCACAGTTATTGTATAATTTTTTGGGAGCATTGGGAATGAAACCAAAGTTATTCTTCTTGTTTATTCCTAGATTTCCATTCATGTTAGGAATTATGTAGTCATGATGATAAACTTAATCGTAGAATCATCAATTTATACGCCCTTGGAATTGTTGCACATGGATTTATTTGGACCAGTCAACATCATGTCAATTGCTAAAAAGAAATATGTCTTAGTAATTATGGATTACTTCACAAGATTCACATATATATATGGGCAGAAGCAATCAACACTGCATGCTACATTAAGAATATTTACATGGTCAATCAACTACAAGGCAAAATTACATATCAATTGATGAAGAAAAACAAGAAGCTAATAGTATATTTTCTTCATGTTTTTTGCTGGAAATGTTTTGTTTTAAGAAATCAAGGTGAAAATTTGGGAAAGCTTGAAGCCAAAGAAGATGAGCTATTTTGTTGGATATGGAATTTATACCAAGGCCTACAGAGTCTACAATCTTAGATTACACATTATTATGGAATCTATGCATGTAGTCTTTGATGGCAAGAAAATTTAAGGGTTGTTTGATGAAGGATATCATGACTATTTGCACTAACAGATAACTTATCAGTTGATAATCATTAATCGACTGATAATACATCAATTGATATCCTAGAGACTCTGGATTTGATCTAATTGGTTATTCAGATACAGACTATGCAGGTTGCAGAATTGACAGAAAAAGCACAACAGGCACTTGTCAATTTAATAAGCTTGTAACTTGGTTTAGCAAAAAGTAAAATTCAGTGTCCACATGCACATCAAATGCTGAATATATTGTTGCTGGAAGTTGTGCACAAGTGTTATGGATGAAGAAGCAACTATTTGATTATGGATTTAATTTAAGTAAGATTCCAATATTCTGTGACAATAAAAGTGAAATTGCCATTACTAAAAATCCAGTTCAACACTCAAGGACCAAACACAAAGACATAAGGTATTACTTCATTAGGGAATATGTAATGAATGGTATTGTTTAATTACATTTTTTCCCTAGTGAAAGACAACTTGCAGACATTTTTACCAAACCATTAGATGAATCTACTTTCAATAGATTGGTCTGTGATTTAGGTATGTTTAACTATGTTTAATCTTTTAAATATCTGACAAATTATTTCTTTAAGTATTTTTAATCTGTTGATTTTTCTATAATCAATTGATAAACATTTTGTGCAACAATGGATATTTTCAGCTATCGACAGATAAATATATCAAATGATGATATATTTATTTATCGGTGGATACTGTTACCTGTCGATGGATAAATTACTTATTAATTGATGACATAGAATTTTTAGGGTCCATGTCATCAATCAACCTGTAAACAATTTTAACCGTTGATTACTCTTTCTATCAATTGACTCATACATATAATTCTTTATGTATAACAGTCGATTACCAGAATTAGTAATTCTTTCATTTACTTTTTAATCTAACGGTCGATTAAGTTCTATTTTGAGAAAGAAATCGATTGAGAAATCAGTTTTTCCCCAAAAATATAAATAGTGAGATTAAAATTTCTTTTAATTCTTACTTGCATTTTCTAACTGATTTTCTCTCTCTTTCTCTATGAACTCAATCCCTAATTCTCTCTGTATGCAATATATTCTCTTTCTCTCTCTATCTCTCAATTTCGATTAGATTCTTGATTACTAACAAATATTATAGCAACGGAATCTTGATCCATATCCTCAAAGAAAGTGTCTCAAGGCGGCTGCTACTATGAATTGAACAACTTCGTGGCTTGCACAGTGGTGGAAGAAGCACCAAAGGGATTTTATCCATTGATGAGATTCCTTGATAGTTGTAGAGTAAAGAAGGCCTTGAAGGAGGCCCCAAAGATAGTCTGCAACCTGGTGGAAGATTTTTGGGCAAGTGCAGAAGTTCCAAGGACAATTCTAGTATTGCATTCACTTACAAAGGAGATAAGTATTTTCTTACTACTGTTGTTATTGATGAATGCTTAGATTTGCCTGCTAATAATACTGATAAAGCACCAACAAATACTGAAATTAGAGAAATGCTATCTGTTAACTATGTAGAACCTGATATTAGTCTAGGCTATGTAGTTAGAAAATATCTTAGAAAAGAATGGTCATATTTCTTTGATGTTGTCATTAAGTGCTTTAATGGTAAAATTAGTAATTTTGATGCAATAATAACCAGCATGCAACAAATAGCCTATAGTATATTATTTGATATGTATTACAACTTGTCTTCAATAATTTTAAATGAAATTGCTGTAAAATTGGGAAATAAGGTTAATAGATCAAATCATATATATTATGCTAGATTTATTATGTTTTTTATTAACAATTTTGTTAAGGATATTGAGATCAACAGGGAAACAGAGACATTAGACTGTTGGGTCCAAAATAAAAGAGTTTTCAAAGACATAGTAAGAATCAATCTCCACAATGATGTGGATATGATTTACCCTGACTTTGTACATGTATACATCTCTTCTTTATCTATTTCTTCTGATCCTCTAAATTCTTTGCCTTCTGTGGCTATGGAGGTTTTTAGTAATGACTCCAAACCAAACAACCAATTTCGAAACCCAAATCTAGAAAGCCAACCTCAATAAGGTTCCCAAAAACCTGTTGTTGCAAAATCAAAGAAAAGAAAAACACTTGTTCATACTAGACTAGAGGATGAAGTAACTGCTGAGGGAACTGGGGAATATCAAATAAGCCAAGAGGATAAGGTGTGTGAGGGTGAGACAACCTAGCCTAGCTACTTCATTGTCTCTCAAAAGATTATGGTAGTTACAAAGGAAAACACCACATCTCTATTGACATCCTCTCAAAAGGATGTCAATATTGAAAAGAGCCCTCGACCAGGGGCATTGAACAAGGGTAGGGGACACTCAAACTAAAACTCCAAAATCATATGAAAGGAAGAAGAAGAAAACCTAATTTGCACAAGGGGAAGCACACACTACAAAGCCACAGGAAACTGTGGTGGAGCCTTGAGTTTCTTCTTTTAATTTATCTCTAGCAAATGAGGAGATGCAGCCCCATTCTTTATCTATCCCAATTCCTCAATGACCATCACTTCAAATTTCTTCAGAAAATGTCTTGAGAGTCAATCAAGCATTTTCAAATTTTCCTTCTATGATTTTCAAGGAAAATCCAACACTCTCTTTTGATTCTCCTTCACAGGAAATTGAAGATTCCATTTCTCAAGTCATTCATGAAAAACTCTCAATTTACTTCAATAACAACTACTTCTACTTCATCAATTGATGTACTCTCATTAATTGATATTCAGCCATCGACTGATAAGCCATCGATTGATATTCAACATCAATCGATGGGTATTCCTTAATCAATGGATATCCCAACCACCTCATCAACTTATATTCTAAAGACATCAATTGATACTTAATCAATTGAAGTGGCAAACACTTTATTAGGAATGAGTGAGATGAGTGAGAGGCAGGATTACAGCCTGGTAAAAGGAGATGGAGTGAGTGAGGTCATTCATATTTCTTCCAGGAATGTGAGTGAAACACTTGAGGGTCATACCTTAGATGGTGCAAACACTTTGAGTGAGGGAGAGATTAGATTCCAGGATGAGATTCTAATGAAAAATAGAGAGAGGAGTGAGAGTGACCATAAAATTCTCATGTATGCACAAGAATTAGAAATGGAGCTCATGTCTGAAGGTGAAGGAGTGCAGGAGATAGGGAAAGTCCCTAACACAAATGAAGCTAGTGAGAATGGTGTGAATAAGAAGGATGAGCTAATGGAGAATGCAGTTGAAAAAGATGAGGAGATAGATGCAGGAGAATTGGATCCAAAGAATTTTGTCCATCCTGATCTAAGGTACCAAGGATTGGCTACTCTATCAAATAGAAATGCAGAGTAGATTCTAGGTTTGGAGCATATAGAACAAAGAACAAGAAACCTAAAGGAGAGTTTGGCCAATACAATAGACACTTGCTATATGGCTCCTGGTGACATTGACAATAATTCTGATGAAGAACCATGGATGAGCACAATTGATGGATCTCTTGGTGTTGCTGAAACTAAGATTCTCTCTCAATACAAGAGGACAATGATGGAGGTAGACTTTGCTGACCCAATTCACAGTGGAGTTGCCAACTATTTTAGAGAGCAACTGAAAATTCACAAGATCACACTCTCTGGAATGAAAAGGAAATTGGAGACCATTAAAGGTTCTATCACATCAAACAAGGATGCATTGGAAAGAAAATTGGATGAAAAATTGTCTCATGGTACTTTGCACAACATTCAACACAAATTCCAAAAGGATTCCAAGGGGTTCACATATTTGGAGAAAAGGGTTACATCTTTAGAGTCAAAGATGGATCAAATTATCCAAGGTCAAGCTCTTCATGCTATCATTCTTAAAAAATTCTTGAATAGAATGCCTCCACCTCCTCCACTTGATGCTAACAAAAAGGGGGAGAATGAAAATAAGGATAAGGATGACAATAGTGGTGGTAATAGAGATGTTGGAGGTAGCATGAATGCAGAAGCTGGTACTGGTGCTAGTGGTGGCATCAAAGGGAATATAGACATGCCTGGAACTAGTGGCAATAATAAAAGTCATTTCTCAAAATCATCCAAGTCAACCATAGAAGACATGGAGAGGAAAAGGATAATTTAACAATGACTTAGAAGCTAGGAGGATTGCTAGGGAAAAGGAAACTCAAGAACTAACTGAGAAAGAAAGGAGGAAGTTTGACCAATTGAAGAAAAACACATAGTTGGTGACCAAGGCAGCACAAGAGGAAAATCTAGATGAATTCATCACAAAAGTTAGAGCTGTGAATGAAGGAGCAAAAGAAGCCACCAAGGAAGTCAATACAAATGTAGAGAAATTTCTTCAACAAGATGCTCTAGAAGACAAGAGAAAAGGGAAGCCCATCATGGTTGAAGAGGAAAAGAAAAAGAAATATTTTATAAAAGGAGAAAAACTAATGAGTGGAGACATTATTTCAGGAATTGCAGATGCTGCTAGGCAAGACAAGCAAGATGAAGAATTAGCCAAGCAATTACAAATTGAATGGAACATGGAAGAGACTGTTGTAGATCAACCTGCAAAACCAAAGAAAAAAATCTCAATAGCCAAGAAGAAGTCAAACATACCTCAAAATGTGGTTTAGGAAATATTGCTCAAGAAAATCAACAGGATACCCAAGGAGAAAATCAGAAAGAAATAGTCATTGAAGGGTATAGAATGGAAGGGATACCAGTCATTAGTGAGAAAGGGCTAATTGTAGTCAAGACTTTTCTTGTGACTTCAAAGCATGAAGAATCAATGAGGCTGGAGTATGAAAATGGTAACAAGGTCATTTACTCAATGAAGATGATCATGAAGCAGGGCTACAATACATTGAAGACAATTGTACCTNTGATAAGCCATCGATTGATATTCAACATCAATCGATGGGTATTCCTTAATCAATGGATATCCCAACCACCTCATCAACTTATATTCTAAAGACATCAATTGATACTTAATCAATTGAAGTGGCAAACACTTTATTAGGAATGAGTGAGATGAGTGAGAGGCAGGATTACAGCCTGGTAAAAGGAGATGGAGTGAGTGAGGTCATTCATATTTCTTCCAGGAATGTGAGTGAAACACTTGAGGGTCATACATTAGATGGTGCAAACACTTTGAGTGAGGGAGAGATTAGATTCCAGGATGAGATTCTAATGAAAAATAGAGAGAGGAGTGAGAGTGACCATAAAATTCTCATGTATGCACAAGAATTAGAAATGGAGCTCATGTCTGAAGGTGAAGGAGTGCAGGAGATAGGGAAAGTCCCTAACACAAATGAAGCTAGTGAGAATGGTGTGAATAAGAAGGATGAGCTAATGGAGAATGCAGTTGAAAAAGATGAGGAGATAGATGCAGGAGAATTGGATCCAAAGAATTTTGTCCATCCTGATCTAAGGTACCAAGGATTGGCTACTTTATCAAATAGAAATGCAGAGTAGATTCTAGGTTTGGAGCATATAGAACAAAGAACAAGAAACCTAAAGGAGAGTTTGGCCAATACAATAGACACTTGCTATATGGCTCCTGGTGACATTGACAATAATTCTGATGAAGAACCATGGATGAGCACAATTGATGGATCTCTTGGTGTTGCTGAAACTAAGATTCTCTCTCAATACAAGAGGACAATGATGGAGGTAGACTTTGCTGACCCAATTCACAGTGGAGTTGCCAACTATTTTAGAGAGCAACTGAAAATTCACAAGATCACACTCTCTGGAGTGAAAAGGAAATTGGAGACCATTAAAGGTTCTATCACATCAAACAAGGATGCATTGGAAAGAAAATTGGATGAAAAATTGTCTCATGGTACTTTGCACAACATTCAACACAAATTCCAAAAGGATTCCAAGGGGTTCACATATTTGGAGAAAAGGGTTACATCTTTAGAGTCAAAGATGGATCAAATTATCCAAGGTCAAGCTCTTCATGCTATCATTCTTAAAAAATTCTTGAATAGAATGCCTCCACCTCCTCCACTTGATGCTAACAAAAAGGGGGAGAATGAAAATAAGGATAAGGATGACAATAGTGGTGGTAATAGAGATGTTGGAGGTAGCATGAATGCATAAGCTGGTACTGGTGCTAGTGGTGGCATCAAAGGGAATATAGACATGCCTGGAACTAGTGGCAATAATAAAAGTCATTTCTCAAAATCATCCAAGTCAACCATAGAAGACATGGAGAGGAAAAGGATAATTTAACAATGACTTAGAAGCTAGGAGGATTGCTAGGGAAAAGGAAACTCAAGAACTAACTGAGAAAGAAAGGAGGAAGTTTGACCAATTGAAGAAAAACACATAGTTGGTGACCAAGGCAGCACAAGAGGAAAATCTAGATGAATTCATCACAAAAGTTAGAGCTGTGAATGAAGGAGCAAAAGAGGCCACCAAGGAAGTCAATACAAATGTAGAGAAATTTCTTCAACAAGATGCTCTAGAAGACAAGAGAAAAGGGAAGCCCATCATGGTTGAAGAGGAAAAGAAAAAGAAATATTTTATAAAAGGAGAAAAACTAATGAGTGGAGACATTATTTCAGGAATTGCAGATGCTGCTAGGCAAGACAAGCAAGATGAAGAATTAGCCAAGCAATTGCAAATTGAATGGAACATGGAAGAGACTGTTGTAGATCAACCTGCAAAACCAAAGAAAAAAATCTCAATAGCCAAGAAGAAGTCAAACATCCCTCAAACTGTGGTTTAGGAAATATTGCTCAAGAAAATCAACAGGATACCCAAGGAGAAAATCAGAAAGAAATAGTCATTGAAGGGTATAGAATGGAAGGGATACCAGTCATTAGTGAGAAAGGGCTAATTGTAGTCAAGACTTTTCTTGTGACTTCAAAGCATGAAGAATCAATGAGGCTGGAGTATGAAAATGGTAACAAGGTCATTTACTCAATGAAGATGATCATGAAGTAGGGCTACAATACATTGAAGACAATTGTACCTCTACTTAATAAGAGATACGAACTTAACATCACAATAGCTCAAGAAATCAAACACCAAATCACCAAACTGAGGGGAGTAAAGGTTGAAGCTGAACCAGATTTACCCCTAGGGATTTGAGAGTCTCAAGTGAAGAAAGTGGTTTTGAAGCCAAAGTATGCAATGATCTTCACAGATGTTGAAGGAAATACAAAGTACTTTGATATCTCTAAATATTTGGACAAAATCACATATCAAGAAATTCTATATCTTATGAAGCAACTTGGCTTGGAGACACTGACAAGGATAAAGTTATTCTGAGAGGTTCCTTCTTGAGGCAGCTAAAGGAGAATGCTGAAAAGAGGAAGAAGAAGAAGTGATTGAAGATTTGAGAGTAGAAGAATTGAAGCAGCCTGCAGAAATTCACACGATTTATCAATTGATATTTTTGAACTGTAAGCGCTTTTAATTTCATAATTATAGTCAGCAAAAGTCATAACATATAGGGTTTTGTTATCATCAAGTAAAATTTATGCATGTTAGACTCACAGACATAAATAGGGGGAGATTGTTAGAAATTGTATAGTCTTAATGATAAACTTAATCGTAGAATCATAGAAATTAATTTTATAACTGATCAATTGATATATGTTATAAATATCAATTGATTAGGGAACCATTTATCAGTTGCCTTGTTTATGTTAATGAACTGATAATATGGATGTTTTTGTAACATGGTTGTATTCAAATTCTTATCTCTCAAATAGTTAACACAATAGAACAAATTTTAAACTACAAAAAGTTTTATATTTGTATTCATCCCCCCCTTCTATAAATATATTGACATTGTTATGGGAAATAACAATTCTTGTTCTTCTTAGTCTTAGTCTTGATGACAGTATCTTTGGAAGTAACTGTCTTATTGGAGTTGACAGTAAGTTGAGAGGATTCAGCCTTTACAGTATGATTGGATCTTACTGTCTTGCCAGCATGCTTAGAGTTTATTGTTTTACTGGAGTTGACAATATCTTTGGGGACTTGAGTACTGTCAACAAAAAAAGTTACTATCATGGGGTTTTGGACAGTATCATTTGACTCATTCTTTCTAGTGACAGTGACATTATCCTCATCATCTAGTTCTTTCTTAAGAATTAAGGATTTTTGATCAAATTCAGTCTTTTTGAACATGGGATTCTTAACATTTTTAAGAATAGAGGGTCTGAGAGTAACTTTACCAGCACAAACAGTTTCTTTAATAACATGTTTCTTTCCATAATTCTTATCATAATTAAATCATATACCAACTTTTTGATGTTCAGTATTTACTTCATAATAGATTTTTAACAAGGAAGGAGAATTCTTGTAAGCTTTGATTTTTAGTTCATTATCAGAAATCTGCTTTCTGAGAAATTCTTCAACTTGAGAGGCACAAACAATCTTGTTTTTCAGAATTTCATTCTCTTGACTTAAGGACTCAAAGTCATTCTGTCTAAGTTTAGTTCTTCATTTTTACATTTTAATAATTCATTAGCACCAGTCAATTTGATAATTTCTTCATTTGCAGCAAGCATGCTAGTATGAATATTAAAAATCTTAGAACTTAAGCTTTCAACAGTTTTCTTATACTGAGATACAATCATATCGATAGTAGTAAGAAAGGGTACCTAACTTGATGAAGGAGGTGACTCTTCTCCAGAGTTTGCCATGAAGGCTATATTTCCATAGTCCTCAACTTCTTCATCATCGGATTCTTCCCAGCATTTGCCTTCAGCCACAATGATCTTCCTTGTTACTTTTTGAACAAGGCATCATACTTTGCCTTGATTTCCTCATAGTCATTGTCATTTCTTCTCACTTGCTTTGGCTTTTTGCATTATGTAGTAAAATGCCCCATTTCATTGCAGTTGTAACATCTTATCTTTGACATGTCCACCATTCCTGATTTATAACCACATTTTCCACTTCCTCCAGGTTTTGAAGAGTTTCCTTTGCTGAACTTGGAGAATTGACCTTTGGGCTTGAATGTCATATTCTTCTTGAATCTCAAGTTTGAGAATTTCCTTGCCATGTAAGCCATGGTTTTGTTTCCATGTTGTCAAGTTCTTCTAGATTATAGAACTCATCATCATCACCATCCTTGAGTTCAAGAGTGACATTCTCATCTTCATCAATAACCTCTTCAATCTTGATTTGTTATGGTTGATGTTGAGACTCTTGTAACTGCAGCATCTTTGGATCTTGAGCCATTACAGTATTTGAGGTATTTGTCATATTGCCTCTTTGGCCAGACTGAATGGCTCTCTTTTGCAGTAACTCTAGCTCATAGGTTTTCAAGATGCCATAGAGGGTTTCAAGAGAGACTTTAGCCATGTCTCGTCCCTCTCTTATAGCAGCAACCTTATGCTCAAGATGATCAAGAAGTGTCAACATGAACTTCATGTTTACTTTCTTTTTGTCATAAAACTTTCCATGCAGTTGCAAGTCATTTATCAGCCTGTTGAATCTTTCAAACATCTCATTCAACCCTTCATTTGGTTTGGCATTTATGGCCTCATACTGAGACACTAGGATTTGTCTTTGGTTGTCTTTTATTTCTTCTGTTCCTTCACAAAGTACCTCAATGGTTTCCTATATTTCTTTGGCACTTGTGCGGTTGACGATTTTGTTGTACATAACATTGTCAAGTGCTTCAATGATTATAAACTACAGATAATCATCCAAGGCTACTTTTTTCTTTTCAGTATCATTGTACTCTGAAACCTTTTTAGGAACCCAGTATACAGGTATTGTCTCACCTTTTACTGTGGTTTCATGTATATAAGATTGAAGGACAAAAGAACCATTTTCCAGGATTCCAGGGTAAAGAAGGTTGGCTATTTTTATGAACAACATCATTTTTCTTTTCCAGAAATTGTAATTTTCTTTGTCAAAGGTGGGTATTTTTATAATGCTTAATTTTTGTGCACTCATCTTTGATCTTTTCAGGTTAGATATATTAAAGCTGCCGCTCTAATACTAATTGTTAAACAGGATGAGTGTTGTAGAAGGGGGAGTTGAATGCAACTTGTTAAATAATCAAAATTCTTACTAACAATAAATAAGAATATGATCTAAAAAGAATAAAATGCAAACAATGAAAGAAGATTAAGGACACAGAGTTTAAACTTTAAAATTAATATGTTATTAATTTTGTTGCTACAACTCAACTGGAAAAAAATTCCAGCTTCTAAGTTATAATAACAGATATGTTTGGTATTGTTCCTAAGCTTGAGAGAATAGACAATATATATCTAGCTTAGTTATCTTTAGGAAAAATGCTTGTGATATGTGTGTATTTATACTGAAACACATATCTCACTTACAGGTACACTTTTCCTTTGTCCTAGAATAAAGCTTGAAATAGAAACATTACTTTTCCTATTCAATCTTGGATTAATTCCTTTTGTAGATAAAGTTGTTCTGAGATGTATAGAAATATTTGACTCCTTGAACACACCTTATATTTTTTATTGTCTTCCCAAGTTGCAGTAGTAGACTTGGCAGAGTAGATTGAGATGTTAAAATCATTCCTTGTGTTTTTCCTATCAACTCTACTACTAGGAACAGACTGTCTGCTTCACTAAAAGTAAATTACCAACTTTAACTCCTCTTTGGTGACGGAATCTATGGCTCCGCATACTCTGCTGTCAAGCTTTGATAGTCCATTGAAATGTAATGTCTCCAAAACTACTGTCAACTATACCCATTAATAATACTGTCAGTAAAACTTGTTGTCTTCGATTCTTCATTCACCGCCAAGTTTACTGTCGAGATGATAATTGTTGCCAGCCGCTCCTTTGTACTGTTACTTGAATATGATGTCATATGCTTGAGTTTGAATGTTACTATCTGGAATTTGAACCATGTTGTGCATGAAAACTTTGTGAACTTCTACTTAATGGATCATGTTATTACATTTGTACAAGAGAGTAACTATTAAACTTAATGTCACCTATTTTATGCTATGTTCAAACATACTATTTCAAGTGACAAATAAACATACTGTCAATATACATATGACAATACATTTTACTTAGCTTATTATGAATTAAGACTAGGTAACCTAGTTGATTACATTGTTAACACCACAATCCCTAACATTCAATTTTATCAAACACCCAAAATGAATGTCACCACCACCACCACAACTTTAAAATCTCTAAAATCCCTTACCTTCTTACAAATGAAAAGAAGAAAAACAAGAACTCTTCATCTTTAAACTCAAATCACTACAGCAATTTAATGATCTTCAGATGAAGTAAATCCACTATCACACCTCGATGAGGCATGTGTTTCAACAACAAACTCGAAGAAGTTACCCAAAATAAAAATAAAGATTTTGTTCATTCAAGCATTTCAATAAACACTTGTGAGGAAGAACTTTCTTGACAATAAACATATCAGTTCCTCATCATATTGAAGCACCGATAACATGTGAGGTCATTCTCAAGGTAAAGAGGGAAAAGTTTCAAGAAAGAACAGGTTATAGTAGTGGAAAAAATTGGCAGTCCAGAACAAGTTTCATTTGATCAGAAAGTTTCAAGATCAAGATCCGTCGGTTACGGTAGTTAGAGTTTTTCCGATGACTTTTTGGAAAGAATCTCGACCAGATTTAGAACTAAATTAGTTACAGTTTTCAACATTAAATATTCAAAAAACAAAAATTCAAGAAACATTCAAATACCAAAATCATAAATATTGAAAGAATTCAAACTGGATCACAATGATTTCAAGTAAAAATCAAGAATTTACCCAAAAAAAATCTTGTTATTTCCCAGAAAAATGCCAATATTTGTAGAAGGGGGGTTGAATACAAATATTAAAACTTTTTGTTTATTTTAATATTTGTTCTTGATGTTTAAGAGTTCAAGAGAATCTGTTTAAACAAATTAAGACTGAAAATAAATATGACAGAGATTTAAAATTACTGATGGATTGGTTTTTCCATCAGTGTATATTTTTTATCAATGTTCTTAGGTTAAAAGAAACCTAGCTTCATTTTTACAAAGTTAGAAAATAAATCAACTATTCTTACAAAGTGCTCTAAGGTTGAACAGTTGATTTAAGAGATATTGTCTAACTTGTTCTCTCTTCTACACTTTTCTAACAATGCTACCATACTTGTTTATATACTACAAGTGTGTTTTTACAATTCCTATTTTAGGATTGTTTCTACCTATCTCCCTTTTACCTTTTTCCATTTTAGAAAAAGGTTTGAANCAATTTTTCCTCTTTCTCTTCTCAGCATTTTTCTTTAATTGTCTCATGAAAGAACTCCTCAAAATTGCTTCATCTCTATCAGTCTCTCCAAGTTGCCTCAT
>QRFB01007758.1:0-15706 GCA_008931105.1 Oenanthe javanica
TGAGAAAGAGGCGACGATAGGTGCTGGCTTGTAGTTTGCAGATGTTGCAGACCTCTGAATAGTTGCAGTCGGATTCCTAAAAATTTTATCAGACTAATTAGCATTGCAACTTAATTGTAAGTTGGTTAAAGAATACTTTTAATTTAATCATCAAAATTTTTTCATTACCTGTTTGATTGTATATAAGAGAGAATTGCATTCCCATCTTTGGAACTGATAAAAGTATGAGGAAACGTTAAATGCCCAACAAATGCCATGTCACTTTCAATTTTGACATCATCCTCAACCATAATCACTCCGCGTGCACCTTGAACTATCATCCAGAACAACTTTTCAGGTGTGCCTACCTCATTGAAACATAGAACAATACGTCCTTTGATCTTGCTTGTATCTAATGTATCTGGTTCACAATTTCTGAACACATCCCAAGAGTTTTGTAAGTAACAAAAAACTGGGTGTGCCTTGTTCTTAAGTGTGTCTATAAAGGTGAGATTATTAATGCTATGTTAGTGATCAACATAGTTGATTTACCTTGCTGAACTGTCGCTGATGTTACTAGATGGAACCTTGGCTGAGACACCATCTATTAGCGGATATTTTGGAGATGCACACTTAAACCAGAAAACTGCAAGCCTCCACCCTGAGACATAATATAACTTATTAAAAACATTATTATCGAGCAAAATAGATAACATAATTACTATGCAACCATGTTATCAGTTCTATTTCTAACTTGAAATATATCTAGCAATGTAGCCCTACATTTCATAATAGAAAGCACATCCTACATACATAATTGCATATAGACATTATGATGATTTTACCATGATAACTTGATGAGTACCCAACATAACATTAGCATAGACATGTCTGTCTATAGTTGAAGCACCGACTGTTGTTATCCAAGGTGTAAAATTTGCGACACTTGAATTGAAAGGTCCCGAATTTCCAGCAGCACAAACCACCACAATTCCATGCTCAACAGCATGAAATGCACCAACGGCTATTGGATCAGTCCATATATTAAGACTTATAGCGGGATCACTGCCTAGCGATAATGACATTACATCAACCCCATCATGAATTGCAGCATCCATTGCAGCTAGAATTGCTGATGACAAACAGCCTTCATAACATGCTTTGTACATAGCAATTCTGGAAGTCGGTGAACCACCAATGGCTGTTCCGGGAGCTAAGCCGTAATATGAAACTCCGGGCACGGATGCTCCCGCAGCTGTTGATGCGGTGTGGCTGCCATGCCCATCAGCGTCTCTACATGTTTGGTTGCGCAAGTCAAAATATTTTGCACCGATTAATTTCCTAACAGAAATTTTTTTTTTTGAAAGAATTGTCATGTCAAAATAGGCGCATATAAAAATTTACGAATTAAAAATGACAAGATTGAGAAATTTAGCGTGGAATTGCACATCTCCCGTAATGCATATATATGATGTAATGCATTGTGTATAACAGAAGCATTTGATTCACTCGTATACACACTGACAAACACACATACCTATTGCAACTGGAAGCGCGGAAATCTTCTGTTTCTTCACAAGTTCCTTTCCACCGTTTTGGAATCGGACCCATACCTTTATCACTAAAGCTCTTAGATTCTGGCCAAATACCTAATAATCACCCCCAAAAAAATTAATTAATTTCTACGAATAATGCTAGAATACATAAATCTATATTATTTNTTAATTAATTTCTACGAATAATGTATTGACAGTGACATTATGCTAGAATACATAAATCTATATTATTTGCTTGCAGATTCATAAAATATTACAGTACATGTCTAGATACCTGTATCAACTAAGCCAATGATGGTGTCAGCTCCATTGGCAGTTTTACTTGGGAGCACTGTTGCTGGGATAGGATTATCAAGGTAATGTTGAAGCTTGAGAAAAGACCACGACCTTGTTGTACGTAGTTTTATTATTTTATCAGGGAAGACAGACACAACCCCCGGTTCTTGAGCTATTAAATTTGCTTCCTCTTTAGACATGTGAGCGGCAAAGCCTGTGAAGCCATGTCTGTAGACCTGCTTCACAGCATTTCTGTACGTTGCAACACGAAAACAGAGACTAATAGTTAAAAAAGAACTCATCATTTATGAATAAAATGGACATATCACATATGTCATGCATGTGTACTGTTTTAGAATGCCATGCATCATTTCATTAATTTTATATCAGTCGACCTTTTTGAGAATGAGTTGAGCAGCTGAGATTGATCATCTCTCAAAGTTCCCGGAGTTGACGAGCCTTTTCCTCCCATATAAACAATATAAACTCCAGGTTCTTCTGATAGATCAGAAGCTGCATTTGTAATTGAGACGAGAAAAATAAATGAAAAAACGAAGAATATCGAAAATATTGCCATTGCTTGTGATAATTAATCTCGAACTAAATCTCTGAGATGGTGAACAAACCCTACAATTCTGAAGTTTATATAGCCTAAAAGATTGTCTATTTTGAAAACATACTCAACTTTCACATGTTTGCACCTTGTACAAGTTTCAAACCCTTTGAAGGATGCAGTTCCTTGTTCATCAACACGGCTATATATAATTAATTTGTATGATAGTAAATAAGTAGCTCTAGTTAATACAGAATTAGCAGTTTTGTAATTTTAAGGGGGTATATAAATTCAAGCAACTGAAACTTTTACATTGGATAAGAACTAGCTTTAGGAAAAGGACTATATTGCAGAATGTTGATTTGTGTAACCCAATTATATTGTAACCTTCTTTTTCAGCTCATTTATTAATCAACTTTAGAAATCCTAATTTTCAGAATTTTTGGTAATTTTAAGTCTTGCACGTATTGTGAGTATACTATATGCATGCAAGTCTAAATTACAATCTTTACCATTAAAGTCTAATAATATGATTCGTGCTAATAGTGCCTGATCCTATGAAAATTTTTAGTAGCCTTGCTAAATATTCGATAAAGACAAAAAATTCTTAGTTGTTGGTATCCTTTCAAGAATTCAATAGAGGTTGCGTTTGGTTTATGTTTTTAGGAATAAATATTTATTTTCTGAAAAAATGTATATATACATATATTTTAAAAAGAATAAGTGTATATTTTTATAAAATAAGAGAAAACTAACACCTCCATAATAGCACTGGCCTTTATTTATTATGGTTATGTACTTTTTTCATTTAAAACCTGGGATATATTAAGAAAATGCTCTATAATTTTTTTTGGAAACCGGAGACTCTGTGACTGTAATTTCCCACGGCCGTTTTACAATTTATTCAAAAATTATAGAATTATATATTTAAGGTAAATAAAGCTTCCTAACACCCTTGATTAATCTAACATATGAATTATAGTTATATATAGCCTTTCTATGATTGTTTTTCAGTTCTAAGAAATCTCGGATTGAGTCATGAATAAGTTTTTACTACTTAAACTATCCTCACTTCGCCATTTTCAGTTTTAGAACAAAAAAAAAGTTCTAACTCGATTTGTTCTAAAACTGAAAATTCATGTTTAACTTTTGATTCAATAATAAAGTTGGAAATTGTTTGTTAAAATTATTATAAAGTTGAGTGTCGGGAGAAAATAATAATAATAAAATTTTATTTTATCATATTTAAATTATTCATGAATTATTCAGGTTCAATATATTTACAAAATATTTTAATCAAGTTAAGTGAGTTTACCAATTCAATCGGATTAAGGTGGAGATGAAACTTGTCAACTGCAATGCAGAGGCATGATTAAACATGCCATGCATTATGCCAATGCAAGATTTTATATGTATAGAAGGGATACATCATATGGTCCAGATCAGTTACTCGACCCTATCATTCTAGCTCAAAACAAAAGGACTACGCACTCTGTACTTGCCATTGCTCCAAGTGAACCATCCAAAAATATCACTTTTAGATGAATATTTTGTTGAGAAACTCACATCAAAACTTAGCTTCTGATTCTTCTTTGTAAAATGTAGCTTCTCTGGTTTCACTTGCACATTAATATGTTCAGGAGCATCAACTGTCACGTTATATACTGTCTCGTCTTCATCGCCAACATTTGTAACAGTTCTTGTTACTTTCCTATCTATATTTTTCTTAAACTTCGCGATGGCAATTGATGGATAATTCATATTGGAAATCAAATTTGCATTTGCATTCTTCAGACAAGAAAATCCTTTTGGAATGTTCTTAGCAATAAGCTTGATAGTCTGATAGATTATATCCATAATTGCAAAGAAAGAGATAGTAATCAATGGTAGCAGTCTCGTATATTAGCCCCGGATTCATTACTTGTTCAAATGTTTACTTCCCCTGCCCCAAAATCATATGGGGTAGCTTGTTGTAATCCTGGTAATTTTTGAATCGGAGATCCATCGGTACATGTTTGAACAGCTGTAATTAATTGTATGAGTGTCAGATTTTGTATCATATATCATTATCATATTTAAAATTAGAAAAATGTATTTAGCAAAAAATAATTATGAAAATGTGGAGAATTTGATATTAACTAATAATCGACCTGTAGTCATAATAGCTGATCTGATGGCTGAAGGATCCCAAGTGGGATGTTGGGACTTGATTAAGGCAGCTACTCCAGCAATGTGTGGGGTTGCCATTGACGTTCCTGAAACTACGACGTAATCTGGAGGTGCTTGTCCTGGGAGTGTAAAAAGCGGGTTCATTTTACTCAATGCCGCAATAATATTCACTCCTGGTGCCGTAATATCTGGCTGCAAAAGTACAGATTAACATGTTAAATATGTTATTCCAATACCCACACATGTACATGTATTTATATGTACGCTGGTCCACAACAATCGGTTCTTGCAGAAAATACTCATTAATACCAGTTGAGAAACATTTTGATACATGTATATATATATTTGCGCTTGCCTTGAGAAGATTATGAGATAAATATGATGGGCCTCTCGATGAGAAGGAGGCGATGATAGGTGCTGGCTTGTAGTTTGCAGATGTTGCAGACTTGTGAATAGTTGCAGTCGGATTCCTAAAATTTATATCCGAGTAATTAGCATCGCAACTTTTGTAAGTTGCTTAAAGGTAACTTACAATGTAATCATCAAATCTTTATCAATAGTCAATACCTATTTGATTTTATATAAGAGAGAATTGCATTCCCATCCTTAGAACTGATAGAAGTAAAAGGAAACGTTAAAGACAACCCAGCAAGTATCAGAACACTTTCAATTTTGAGATCATCCTGAACCAGAATAATTCCACGTGCACCTTGATTTATGATCTCTACCATTTTATAAATATCTCCGCCAGCTTCTTCTTCGAAACATAGAACTATACGTCCTTTGATCTTGCGTATATCTAATGAACCTAGTGCACAATGCCTGAACACATNTTCGAAGCATAGAACTATACGTCCTTTGATCTTGCGTATATCTAATGAACCTAGTGCACAATGCCTGAACACATCCCAAGTGTTTTATAAGCTACAAAAAACTGTGAGTGCATGCCTTTGGATTCTTTGTTCCTAAGTGTGTATGACATCGAGATTAATGCTAAATTTGTGATCAACGTATAGTTGATTTACCTTGCTAAATCATCGCTGATGTTATGAGATGGAACCTTGCCTGAGTTAATATTTATATACATGATTTGATTATACTTGTAATAAATCAAGTAAAAACAGTATTTTCAAGGAGATAAATAATTTAATTACTACGCATGCATGCTTGCATTCATTACTATTCGTAACCTATGACATATCTAACATTGTAAGTTTGAAACTCTAACATCTGATACTAGAATAGTAATCCCACATACATACAGATACATATCATAAAATTTTTACCTTAATGACTTGATTAGTACCCAACACAACATTGGCATAGACATGTCTGTCAATAGTTGAAGCACCGACCGTTGTAATCCGAGGTGTAAAATTATCGACAGTTGAACTGTCAGGTCCATCATTTCCGGCAGCACAAACAATCATAATTCCATGCTCAACAGCATGAAAAGCTCCAACGGCTATAGGATCATTCCATATATTAGCATCATCAGTAGGATCATCGCCTAATGATATAGACATAATATCAACCCCATCATGAATTGCAGCATCCATTGCAGCTAGAACTGCTGATGGGAAACAGCCATTTCCATAACATGCTTTGTACACCCCAATTATGGAAGTCGGTGAACCAACAATTGCTGTTCCGGGAGCTAAGCCGTAATATGAAACTCCCGGCACGGGTGCCCCCGCAGCTGTTGATGCCGTGTGGCTGCCATGTCCATCAGCGTCTCTACATGTTTTGTTGAATATATCATAATGTCTTGCGCCGATTATTTTCCTAACAGAAATAACTTTGAAAGAATGATTTATGTCAAAATACACTGAAATAAAATTTAGGAATAAAAAATGACAAAATTTGAGAATTTTAGTAAATTTAGCGTAGCATATCGCACATGCATCCTATTGTTGCAGTATGTGCATCTGATGTAATACACTGTCTATATCAGAAGTATTTCATTACACACTCATATAAAAAGCATACCTATTGCAACTGGAAGCGCGAAAATCTTCTGTTTCTTCGCAAGTTCCTTTCCATCGTTTTGGAATCGGACCCATACCTTTATATCATTAAAGCTCTTAGATTCTGACCAAATCCCTGATAATCACTCCCAAAAAGAAATTATTAATTTCTACTGACAGATAGAACTCAAAGGTTTTTCAATGATTATAACAGAATCCACAAATTATATTATTTGCTTGCAGACAGATATAATTCTATATGTATATGCACCTGAATCAATTAAACCAATGATCGTGTCAGCTCCATTGGCAGTTTTACTTGGGAGCGCTGTTGCTGGGATAGGATTATCAAGGTAATGTTGAAGCTTGAGAAATGACCATGACCTTGTTGTAAGTAGTTTTAACTTTTTATCAGGAAAGACGGACACAACCCCTGGTTCTTGAGCTATTAAATTTGCTTCCTCTTTCGACAAATGAGCAGCAAATCCTGTGAATCCATGTTTGTATACTTGCACCACAGCATTTCTGTCGCAAACAAAAACAGAGATTTATTGCTATAAGAGTGCCCATATTTACATATATCATGGACATATCACATATCACATATGCGTGTGTAACGTTTTAGAATGTCATGCATCAGATCAATAATTAGAAACTATAATGTTTGTGCATGTGTATATATATATCAGTTGACGTTTCGGACAAAGGGTTGAGAAGCCGAGCTTGATCATCTCTCAAAGTTCCAGGAGTTGATGAGCCTTTTCCGCCCATGTAAACAATATAAACTACATGTTCTTCTGATTGATCAGAAGCTGCACTTGTAATTGAGACGACAAAAAATAATTAGAAATAAAAGCAGACAAAAAGCCTTCCCATTGTTTGTGTTATTCTAAAACTGGACTGGTGAAATGGTGTTCATATAGCCTAGAAGATTGTTTATTTTGGTGACATTCTCAACTATAATATGTATGCTCATTCTCTAAAATTCTGATCATTTAAAGATTGCAGTTCCTTGTATACGAGTACAACTATATATAACTTATAATTGATTATTGTTGTATGATAGTAAATAAAGTGCCTTGTTAATACAGAATTAGCTCTTTTGTTATTTTAAGGGTATATAAATTTAAATAACTAGGACTTTTAGATAGGGAAAGAACTAGCTTTGGGAAAAGGATTATATTCCAGAATGTTTATTTTTTTCAACCAATTGTGATGTGAACTGGCATAGAGGGTACTGAAATAATTTGGTAACATTCTTCTTTAGTTGCTTTCTTGATCAACTTTGGAAAATTTGATTTTCAGAATTTTTGGTAATTTAAGCCTTGCGCGTATTGTAAATTAACTATATATGTGATAAAGTATACACTACACTCAGGACCATTCCAGAGTCTAATGATATGATTTGAGCTTATAATGATTGATCCTAAGAAGTGTTTTGTACCCTTACCGAATCGATAAAACCTTCTCATAAAAGTATTTTAACAATAGATTTTTTAATTCGCAAATCTATCTCAAATCTGAACAAGCACCTGCAGTGTGATTACAAGATAATCTTCGAAAACATACGTACCCTGAGTTTTTGCTGCAATATAAAACAGAGACTGGTTTCAGGTAGGCCACCCTGAGTCCCTGACACCTGGAGAAATTATGACAAAGAAATTATAAAAACATGAATAGTAGAAAACAAGCTCGTTCTTTCGTTACTGAACATAAACTTAGCTCTGAGTTTATCATACTGTTGAAAGTTTCATATTTTGAAAACAGCACTTCGCTGGCAGTAACATTGCAACTTCAGAAGTTTTTCCTCACTGATTGAAGGAGCATTCCACATCAAATGAATAATTTACCAAATATAATTAAGGCAATACGTGTAGAGCATAATACAAACAACTCATAAGATATGCAACATATTTCCACCATAAAAATGTNCAAATGAATAATTTACCAAATATAATTAAGGCGATACGTGTAGAGCATAATACAAACAACTCATAAGATATGCAACATATTTCCACCATAAAAATGTATATATGTATGTCAATCTTCAAGAAACAATCAAACAAGTTCTATTAAAATCAAGCAACATTTATAGTTGGCATAAACAACAAGTGTTGACTTTACTGTAATTCCATTCATGTGAATCAAAATCATCAAAAAAACTTGACCACAAAACACCAAATACAAGCAAGATTATCTGCTTCACTCAAGCAGATTTGTTTGATCCTTTCCCCTATAAAGAAGGATTATCATATAGCAATAGTGCTCTCAGGCACCCATATCCTAAGGCACCGATCATAAAACGAGCAAGTAGCTACGGCAGTACTCTTCTTTTCACCTTCATGTGATGTGCTTATTTTCTGCCAGTCTGCTCCATATGCAAGGGATTCATGCTTACTGTATGTTTCAATCACTTCAGCTTCAGCTCCATCTCCTTCAAACTTGACAACTGCAAAGCCATTGTGCATACAAGCTGCCAAGACTATTCTTGGTACGAATGGATGCTGTTTGATTCTCCAAACTCCTCCTCCTAAACAGATTGAAGATTCATTTACAGGTTTTGAAATTGATCTAACATCCCATATTCTTAGATACTCATCGTAGCTGCCAGTAAGTAACGTATGAGGATCAGTGAGACTCTTTGATATACAACATACCCCCATCTTATGAGCTCTAGAATTCTGAAATGCCAAGCCCGACGAACTCCGTAAATCCCAGCCACTGAATTTGCAGTCATCTGAACCAGTGTACAAAAGATTTGGCTGGTGATGATCAAAGCAAGTGGCCCAGACTTCAAATTCATGTGCTTTCCATTCTTGTACTATCTTTATTTGAGACTCGAGAAAGGAGACAATCGATATTGACCCGTCGGAGAGTCCCACTGAGATGGATGTTGCTAAGGGATTCCAGTCCAAGCATAAGCACATGGATGAAGTAATTTCTTTATCATTCACCTCTGTCATTAGATTACCTGCATTCAGCACATGTTCCGATATATTCTTCAGGCAAATATCGTCTTATGAATATTTCAAGTCGTTTTTCACCAATGCCGTACATTTTACATAGTAATGGACCAACGGCCACAACTATTTATACAAGCTATTCACTAGTAGTGCACTTTATGGTGTGTCTTGACTCTTGACATATTAAACTGATCTACTAGTTGGTCAAAACCATGATAACTATTCCCAAAATATGTGGTGATTTAATTTCAGTACAGCGTAATGTAAACTTTTCTACCCAATACTATATCTATTATTCATGATATCAAAGCTTTAAAGTCAATAACCAAAAATCAAGAAAATAACAACCTTTAACTCACCATTAGCTACTGTTCCATTTCCCGTATTTTCAATACGATGAAGCCTCAAGTGACCATCAGCATCAGCTTGTGCAAGCAAGGGACATACATTGTCCCCAACAGGATTCCATTTCATATCAAAGATGCCTGCAGTTTCGACTCTATGAAGCAGGTCAAGACCACCACCACCCGCATCAGCATTAACGCTAAATATAGAAATGCTACCAGAACGGCTGGGGTGATCACCCTCTTCAAGTGTGTAAGTTGCAGCAGCTAGCAAGTGTTGAAATGATTCGTGCGGACAGAACTCCACCACGTCTGCATTTCCATCTAGAAAGCAATCTGCCACGTCCATTTCTAACAAAGAGCAAAAAAGTAGTTAAATTTACGAGAAAAACTAGTTTTGTAAGATTCAGCTGGGCATTTTGTCGAATAGGTCGCAAAATACAAACACATTCAATATATTATACAGATAGAGATGAAGTTGATATATGCAAATATATAATTTACATTGTTGATTTACAAGAAGCAAAAGGAAATGACTGATTCATTGAAATTACAATGTGTAATGACGACACTTTCAACTCAAATAAAAACAATTAATGATATAACTCAGTCAACTAAGCAACAATGTAGTTCACTTAAACATTCAATCAAACACTTTCAAGTGTATATGTAAAGAATCAACACACATTCACAGATAAATAAACACAAACATAGATATACATACATCTGTTGAATCTTCTAATGGTTGTTAGTACAAGTTTTCAGTAACGATGAATATGTGAGTTGTGGTATGTATGTATGTATGTATGTATAGTCTGTGGGTGATGCTGAAAAGTTGCGACACAAAAAAAAAGGGTGAGAAAAGAGGTTCTACCGAGAATTGAACTCGGGTTACTGGATTCAGAGTCCAATGTCCTAACCGCTAGACCATAGAACCGTGATGTATAAAATATGTTTTTTTAATATGTAAATCTAGATTGAAAATTAAATTCACTTCCCTAAGGAATATCCAAAAGGCCAAGAATCAAATCTATATTATATTATCGTATCTGAAAATTTTAAAATTTTGGTTAAAGGTGAATCATAGAAAAGATTTTAGCCGTCTAATTTTAGATGAACCATAAAAACGATCTTAATCATTTAATTTTATTAAAATCTAAATTTAAAAAGAATATATATCATACATACAACTCTAACCCTCGTAATCCTCCTTTTATACAACTCCTCACGGATAATATTATATTATATTTAAATTATATTTTCTATTTTAGGAATCATACTTATCCTATAATTTTTATTTAATATATCATTAAAGTTTATGAATATTATTATATAAATATCATTATAAAATAACATACAACTCTAACCCTCGATAGTCCTCCTTTTATACAAACGGATAATATTATATTATATTAACACAAATTTTCAATGTTATAAAATTTTATAGTAAATATCAATAAAAAATAATATAAAAAATAAATTTACCCAAATATTAATCATTCATCTCGTGCTCTGCACGGTTATAAGCTTGTATAAAGTAGATACCAGCATATTCGCAAGTTGAATCAAATATAAATATACATGTTTGCAAGTTGGACTAACACATTCATTATAAATAATTAAACTACTAACTTATACGTACAGCTTAATATGNTCCAAATATTAGTCATTCTTCTCGTGCTCTCCACGGTTATAAGCTTGTATAAAGTAGATACCAGCATATTCGCAAGTTGAATCAAATATAAATATACATGTTTGCAAGTTGGACTAACACATTCATTATAAATAATTAAACTACTAACTTATACGTACAGCTTAATATGGGTTCTTTCATATATATTATATAATATTAAACTTTGATTACTATTCGAGTCTTAAATATAAATATAAAATTTTAATATGTTAATAAGATTTAATTTTTTTAAATTATATATTATTAGTAATTAATAATAATACTAAATTTTTAACTTAATATATAATAGTTTAGAACATCTCCGAGGGTGATAGGTAAAATGGTTGGCTAAATGTTGAAATTTAAAATTTTAGTTAAGGGGTGTAGTGTGTACTCCAATGATGTTATGTATAACTATCATTAGCTAAAATTATATCTAAAGATTTTGCTGGTTCGATAAAAATAGTCGACTAACATGGTTGTCTATATTTATTACTAAGGGTTTGCATGGTTGGAGTACTATGTTTTTTACGTATTGTCTAAATAGTGACACATAAACATCACGTAAACTAATTTAGCTAAAGGTTTTGTACCCATGGAGATGCTTAACATCACTTTTAAATTTATTATATTGAGGATATAATATATATATTCTTCGGAGGGAAAATGAAAAAAAACCTTGATTAATTAAGAAGCCTTATTTTAATATATCTGTAATCGGCCACCAATGCAACTAGGGTTGCTGCTGCCTGCTAGTAGCAATGAAAATGTCTATAAAATGCAAAAAGAAACCTAACTAGTTTCATTACTAGATCCGCCTCAATTTATGTCTTTTCCTTGTATATACACTATACATGATCTATTTATCTTTTTCCTTCTTTTTTTTCTTCCTATTTATGGTATGTCTTAACTCATTCCATATCTGCATATATTGTAACATGAAGTTCGATCATGTCAACAATTATATATGATTTTTAAGTTAATTACGTATGATTTTCCATTCTTCTTCTTAATTAATATCTAATTAGCTCCCAGTATATGTGAGATCTAGTGCAAAATACTTCCATCCGCTTGCTACTAATCAAGGTGAGCAAAGCGGCCATCTTTTGCGCAGATGAATATAAGAATTTGAGCACAGTGCTCTAATTTGCTTGGTTTTTAATCTAAAAGTTAGATTTGCCCAGATGCACTAACTTTTTGGTTTCTTTAAGCACACATAACATTCTTTACTTGAATGCCTTTGTATTTTAGTTTATTTGGTCAAATCTGCCTAGCTTGTTTGAAACAAGTGACAAGCTTTGATGTTAGATCTTTTCTGAGTGCATCTAGTCCTCTTTTCAACTAAAACAACTGTTCTGACTTGGAAGTGCGTATAGTAAACTGGAGAGTGGAGACCATTAATTCTATAAAAAAAATATAAAGTATTTGGACCCGCATATTATTAAAATGAAATAATCGGCTATGCAAAGGCGTATTCTATTTTGGTCTGCATTTACAGACATGGTGGACAAACTTAATTAAGAACATGTTTACATTTTTTATAAAACTTATAAGTTAATAAATTAATAGTATCGCTCTGAGATAATTTTCAAATTAAGGAGTGAATAAGAATCGGGGATTGAAATAGAGAATAAGAGCATGTTTGTCAAACTTATAACTTATTTTGACTTTAAGTTGAAAATGTCTGTTTGTGTAATAAGTGAGAAATTGACTTAAAATTAAAAATAAGTTAGAAATTAATTTAAAGTCACAAGTATGTATTAGGTAATTTTTTCAATGACTTATTTTTTTTATTTTTCTATTTTGATAGAAGTTATTTATATGTTATAAATTACTCATAAGTCATTTTTATTTTTATATTTTTTAAAATTCATAAGTCATTTATAAGTTAAAATTATTCAAACATACATTTTAAGTTCTCGATTTATTATTTTAAGTCACTTTAAGTCATAAATCACAATTTTAATTTTAGTCAAACGGGCTCTAAATCTTTAATAATATTTCCATTCTAAATCATTTGATTAATTTGTTAGGATTATATTACTAGTGAAGAGTCAATATTAAATAAATATTAAGAAATAAACAGTTTAAAAATAGAGAAAGTAGGGGTCGTGTTTTTGAAAAAATTACCTTTCAGTTTTGCAAATATTTTGAGGAACACGTTGTGAATCCTATAATTCTGATTTTTCTTCTATCTTCTTGTGAATCCTTTCCTTGTTACTCTTTCCTTGTTCTTTTTAAAGATCTTAACTTTTTAATTAGAATATATTCTCTAATCCCTGTTTCAATTTAGAGGATCTATCCATTGATGGTGATCTATCGGATAACATATCTATCGGATATTCTATATTTACGGCAGACTGAATTTAAGATCCTTAAATTTTTTATCTTTACCAAGAGTCACTTTTTCTTATACTTGTCGAAGCATGGTCACAGATTTTTACATTCAAGGATGTACAAGTATTTCATAAATTATATATAATATAATATTATAAATTATTCTTCTGTTGGATTTTCGATAAGCCCTTTTTTGAGTTTTTCTGCTACCTTGCCACTCGCTCTCTCTGTCGCGGCATTTCCACTCCATTTCACTCTAGGACGCCGTTTCTCTCTCTGGAAAATGATGTTTGTTGATTAAGAAATCGATGGATTTCAACCGCATCACATAAAATTCATCAAAACGGTTATTTATTATAGGGACATAGAGGATGAGTTTCGAAAACTATGGGGACACACACATACAAACTTCTATAAAACTTGTCGAGTTTGGAGATGGAGAGACTCCACGAGGAAAAAATAATTCAGATGTTATGAGCATCACCGGCGCATTTCAATCCATTGCGAAAATCCTAGACCCACGGTCGGAATTGATTTAGGAACAACGTACTTGTGAAGGAGATGGAACTAAACTACTTAATTTGGGTATTGGAGATTTTTACGCCAAATTTATATATTATGAATTTAGTAAGTAAAATTTTTACAGGTAACTCTCATGTGAAGAAAACCATGGGCTCAGGTATCATTTCGATTTAATTTATAAATTGAGTAATCAATTGTATGTTTATTTAAAATTGTATGTGAAGTATTATTTTATATATGTTACACATATTAACACACAAATTTGGGGTATTTGTGAAAATAACTTCTTTATTCATTGAATGATGGTAAAACTGCGTACATTATACTCCCCCAGACCATGCGATAAACGGAATATACCGGGTAAGTTTGGTTTGGTTTTCTACCTTTCAGTTTTGCGGAAGCGGTTAGGATCGGTTCAAACTTTTTCAAGAATTTTTCTTAAATAACTCAAAATATGCGCATAATAAAAATATTATCTAAAAATTATTTAAATTTTTAAACAATATTTTTTTTAATTATTTCAAACAATTTTGAACCCTAATTCGAAATGAAAAATAAAAATCACCAAACAATACATCTAATTATTCCGTCCCCGTTATTTCCTTTCATCCCATGTAAATCGGCTTATTTTGACTTTTCAAAATTAGTTAATAATGTTTTAATTTATAATTTGAATGAACAAGTTATGAGGAAAAAAGTAAACAAACAATCAAGTCATTTTTGTAAAATTGTCTAATAGCACTGTCCTCGCTCGCCTGCGAGGGAATAAGCTTGTTTCTGGATCCAGCTTTGGAAATTGTATTTAATCCTCTTAAAATTTCGTAATAAATCAAAGTCCAATCCTCTTAAAATTTATTTCATCAGTATTTAAATATTTAAATTTGTTTTTATAATTTGTCCCTAATTATTACATTAAATAATGAAATCAGTTGTGTAAAGTAAATTATTGGAAACTTGAAGAGGTAATTTTAAAAAAATTGTAAGAAAATGTATTGAAAAAAAGAAGAATAATTATTTAAGAATAATTTTCATTTGAAAAGATATAACTAAATAGAAATGAAATAATCAAATGGATATATTATTTTAATCTGACTACATTGTATTACTATATCCTATATACTAACAAAGATTTCGATACACATTAGTAATATATTTAAATTTTAATATTTATAACTTTAAAATATTCATATATAAATTTAATATTTGAATCTAATTAACAATATATAAATTTAATGTTTGAATTTAACGTTTGAGAGCGTAAATTTTAAATATTCATATATAAATTTAATATTTGAATCTAATTAACAATATATAAATTTAATGTTTGAATTTAACGTTTGAGAGCGTAAATTTTAAATATTCATATAT
>QRFB01007758.1:19518-34480 GCA_008931105.1 Oenanthe javanica
AATTCAGATGTTATGAGCATCACCGGCGCATTTCAATCCATTGCGAAAATCCTAGACCCACGGTCGGAATTGATTTAGGAACAACGTACTTGTGAAGGAGATGGAACTAAACTACTTAATTTGGGTATTGGAGATTTTTACGCCAAATTTATATATTATGAATTTAGTAAGTAAAATTTTTACAGGTAACTCTCATGTGAAGAAAACCATGGGCTCAGGTATCATTTCGATTTAATTTATAAATTGAGTAATCAATTGTATGTTTATTTAAAATTGTATGTGAAGTATTATTTTATATATGTTACACATATTAACACACAAATTTGGGGTATTTGTGAAAATAACTTCTTTATTCATTGAATGATGGTAAAACTGCGTACATTATACTCCCCCAGACCATGCGATAAACGGAATATACCGGGTAAGTTTGGTTTGGTTTTCTACCTTTCAGTTTTGCGGAAGCGGTTAGGATCGGTTCAAACTTTTTCAAGAATGTTTCTTAAATAACTCAAAATATGCGCATAATAAAAATATTATCTAAAAATTATTTAAATTTTTAAACAATATTTTTTTTAATTATTTCAAACAATTTTGAACCCTAATTCGAAATGAAAAATAAAAATCACCAAACAATACATCTAATTATTCCGTCCCCGTTATTTCCTTTCATCCCATGTAAATCGGCTTATTTTGACTTTTCAAAATTAGTTAATAATGTTTTAATTTATAATTTGAATGAACAAGTTATGAGGAAAAAAGTAAACAAACAATCAAGTCATTTTTGTAAAATTGTCTAATAGCACTGTCCTCGCTCGCCTGCGAGGGAATAAGCTTGTTTCTGGATCCAGCTTTGGAAATTGTATTTAATCCTCTTAAAATTTCGTAATAAATCAAAGTCCAATCCTCTTAAAATTTATTTCATCAGTATTTAAATATTTAAATTTGTTTTTATAATTTGTCCCTAATTATTACATTAAATAATGAAATCAGTTGTGTAAAGTAAATTATTGGAAACTTGAAGAGGTAATTTAAAAAAAATTGTAAGAAAATGTATTGAAAAAAAGAAGAATAATTATTTAAGAATAATTTTCATTTGAAAAGATATAACTAAATAGAAATGAAATAATCAAATGGATATATTATTTTAATCTGACTACATTGTATTACTATATCCTATATACTAACAAAGATTTCGATACACATTAGTAATATATTTAAATTTTAATATTTATAACTTTAAAATATTCATATATAAATTTAATATTTGAATCTAATTAACAATATATAAATTTAATGTTTGAATTTAACGTTTGAGAGCGTAAATTTTAAATATTCATATATAAATTTAATATTTGAATCTAATTAACAATATATAAATTTAATGTTTGAATTTAACGTTTGAGAGCGTAAATTTTAAATATTCATATATAAATAATATAAGCTTATAATCAGTATGATGCACACAAATTTATTTTAAATATTTTATAATTCTTTATTTATATTTAGTAATTTTTCATATACTTTTTAATTATTCTTTTAATAAATGTTTGAATTATCACATAGTTTAATTTAAATATTTTATAAATTTTTCATTTATATTTAATTCAATTAATGTATGAATATATAATTTAAAAATATAATAATATAATAATTTTGTTTAATATTATAAAGATGTTAATAATTTTAAAATAAATAATTAAACTAATAAAAAATAAATAATTATCCGAATATCGCACGGATTAAAATCTATCTCTAAATAAAACACATAAATATTATCTTACTGAATATTAATCTCCTAAGTAAAATATATCTCAAATTAATCTACTAACTAATATATATCTTTAAACAAAATACGCAAATACTATTTTATTGAACATTAATATTCTAACTAAAACATATCTCACATTAATCTTCTAACTAATACACATCTCTAAATAAAATACAGAAAATTTATTTTATTAAAATACCAATATAAATACAAAAGTATATGAAATTTTTTATAAAAATATATACATACAATATTAAATAAAGTTTAAATTGTTATTATAAAAATTTAAATTCAAATCATATAAAAAAATATTAAAATAAAATTATTTAAAATACTAAAACAATTCGATCGGTGCATCGCACATGACATAAGCTAGTGTGTGTATATATATTAATAATTTAATAGCTGAAAAATGATTATATTGGAATGAAAGGTACTAAGTCGATCATTATGGACTGCCATGAAAGTATATATTGAAAGTTCTAATTTGATGGCTAGGTTTCTTTTCTAACACGTCTTTAAAGTTTAATTTCAAAAATGGAACGATTACATTGAATCTTTTAAATATAGCACATTTAAATATTTGTGATGACGGTCATGAATATTAGGACTGCCAATTTTTGTGACGGCAATCCTTCAAACTTATACATGTAAAGACCGCCAGATGATATAGCGGTCATAACTGAAACTCAAAACTGATTTTGTTAGTAATGACTTCCAGATTATGTGGCGGTTGTGAATTTTTTTTAATATAATTTTCTTTTTTCCTGAATAATACACGTTCATTGGTTTTGTTATCCCTTATTTTGTCTTATCAGATATCCCCTCTATCATCAATATACCCTCAGTATATATTATTTATAACAATATCTTCATCTCCATTAGGCTTTTATCTTAATTTTCTCCTCTGCATTTCTAGGTATGATTCTTACTGCATTCGTTCCATTTTATTTATTTTTTAATTTAACTTAATACATGTTAGTTTATATGTTACCCTATTATGTTAAAATACTTGTTAACATGAGATTTTCATACAAATTGAGTTGAGTTTATATCATGCATCCTTAATGTTAGTTGAGTTGAGTTTATATTCTTTTATATTATATATAGAGTGCTTGTTAACATGAGATTTTCATACATATTGTATTATGTTAAATATTTTGTGTAAGTGGATTATAATTGTGAATAATTATTAATTATGATAAATAATTGTTAATAAATAATTTTCCCTTTAACGAACGNTGTTAGTTGAGTTGAGTTTATATTCTTTTATATTATATATAGAGTGCTTGTTAACATGAGATTTTCATACATATTATATTATGTTAAATATTTTGTGTAAGTGGATTATAATTGTGAATAATTATTAATTATGATAAATAATTGTTAATAAATAATTTTCCCTTTAACGAACGGTTTATCATGTGATGGTTATTATCGTTCAAAAATTTTAATGATGGCCCTATCATATGGCAGTCATCATTCCAACTCAACTTCAACTTTCAAATTTGGTGAGCGTCATAACATACATTTAAGTACCCCATTTTTAAAATGTTGAACTCAACTGTCTCATATTTGAAATTCAACATGAGTCATGTCCTAAAAAAGAAACGGGACCCAAATTTGATGATACGAAGACATACTTTGGGACAGTGACAAACAGTGAGCTATGTACAGCACTCTTAAATTTTAATTTTTTTATTCATTGCAATTGTTTTTCGACATTCTTTGAGAATGTTTCATGTTTATANCTTTATCATGTGATGGTTATTACCGTTCAAAAATTTTAATGATGGCCCTATCATATGACAGTCATCATTCCAACTCAACTTCAACTTTCAATTTTGGTGAGCGTCATAACAGACATTTAAGTACCCCATTTTTAAAATGTTGAACTCAACTGTCTCATATTTGAAATTCAACATGAGTCCTGTCCTAAAAAAGAAACGGGACCCAAATTTGATGATACGAAGACATACTTTGGGACAGTGACAAACAGTGAGCTATGTACAGCACTCTTAAATTTTAATTTTTTTATTCATTGCAATTGTTTTTCGACATTCTTTGAGAATGTTTCATGTTTATAAAAAAAAATATTATTTTAATAATATATTTTAGTTTTATTTTATTTTATTCGGATTTGTATTCAAAACCAAATCGATAAAAAATAAATTAAAAATTTTAAAATTTAAACCGACAATTTAACAACCGTCATAATTTTTCATTTTCAATATCGAAAACACGCTATTGCAGTTTTATTTTAGATGAGTAATACTAGAAAACCAAACAAATTTTTTAAAAAAATTCTTAAATACCACATGTCTCATTCCAAAATGATGTGGCATGATTCATATGGTAAGATGTGTAGTTTTAATTGATATTATTGATTTGGATGTACATGGGTCCATCTCATTAATTATTTTCACAATCAATCAGAATAAGACATGTGACATTGGGGAAACTTTTTGGGAATTTTTGTTGGTTCCGGAGCATTACTCATTCTAGAAACGCACCGAATGCCGGGGATTGACAAAAGCAACATTTTTCCCTAAAGAGAACATTTATGTNGGGTCCATCTCATTAATTATTTTCACAATCAATCAGAATAAGACATGTGACATTGGGGAAATTTTTTGGGAATTTTTGTTGGTTCCGGAGCATTACTCATTCCAGAAACGCACCGAATGCCGGGGATTGACAAAAGCAACATTTTTCCCTAAAGAGAACATTTATGTTTTTATTTATAATAAATAGATGTATATAATTTTTGTAAAATACGAGTATTATATAATAAATAATTTTATACAAGACATATTTTATAAATAGAAATAAAATTGTAATAATAAAACTAGCATACATTTTGAATATGAGTTAATATATAATATTTTGTAATTATAAATTATAAAAAAATTAAAATTTAAGTTAAGTTAACATATATAAATTGTAATATCATATTTGCATCAAAAAATTATTATAAATAGAAATAAACATAAATCTGGTATTAGAAAATTATATTTTATAATTCAAATCTAGCCTAACAGAACCACCAATCTATATCTACTAGATTATTTGTCCGTGCTATGCACACGGTTAATTTATAGTTTATATATTAATAAATATTATCATAATAATGTAATATAATAAATATATATAAATTATTATTTTAAATTTAAAACTTTAATGTAATAAGTTTAAATATTTTTATCTATTTTAATTTCTTCTTTATTACTGTATTATTTATAATATTTATATGTGTTCATTTTTATTTAGGATTTACTTTTATAATAATATTTCATAAATAATTTTTATTTTAAATTATGCATATCCTAAATTTTATTCAAAATTACTTTTTTTAAACTACTTATAATATTGTATCTATCTTTTTTTAAAATATTTTACTCATATTATATTATTTCTTTACGTTCAAATATCAATTATATTTAAAATTTATTATTTATTTATGTGTATATCAATTTTTATGTAAAAACATGTATTATATTATATTAATATTTGATATGACCATTGGATAACAAATTAAGATTATAAATTCAAACATATACATATATATCAAACTTATATATATTATATGATATAATTTACATTAATAAACTTGCCATAATATTTCAAATTTTGATAAATTAAGATTACCATCAATATTATATATCACATTAATGGTAATTATTAAAATGAGTTGATTATAATNGGTTGATTATAATATGGATCTTATCCGAACCTAAAATGAATTATCCAATGGATAAAACTATAAATTTCATCCAAACATAAGGTTATTCATCAATTTATAATATATAAATAGATATAATAAAAGGTTGTATTATAATGTTCTGGCCCGGCCCAATATATTTAAGCTTTAATAGACCCCAAACTATTAATTTTTGAGCTTTATATGCCATAGATTTTGCAATAGCACACTCTTACTCAAGGGCATGGAAGAATCAAATATTAGAGTTGTGATTTAGCAAAATTAAATAAAATAATAGAGTTGTCAAGAATTCAAGATCAGTCAAAACGGATGCTGTTGGATGAGTTCTACTATGCTTTCCCCATTCATCAATCAAAAAAATAGATATTCTACAGTCTTTGAGACCGTGATTTTATAATCGTTTTCCGTAACTGTAAATATGAAGCTTTGATACTCATCCACTTCACAAGTCACAACCGGAACACAATACCATGCATGCATGCACACACGTATATAATCATCGAATAAGAAAAGTTGAAACAAATCAAGGAATCAATAACAAGAACCTGCACTAGAAACAAACTAATACCTTGCAAACTTAGCCAAAAAAAAAAAAAACAAATACCTTGAAAATAATGTTTCATGATTCATCCAAGGTTAAAAATGCATGATGGTGTCATAGAATGTCCCTTCTTTTCCATGGTGTTCACATTCCAATACTGATCAAGACTCCTTATTGCATCACCATTTCCATTACCCCATTTCTCCTCTTGTCTTTCTTTCTCATTTCTACCATTTTCTGAACTTGAAATCGCGACTTTTCTCCAGTTGCACCATATTCTTAGCATGATATAAAGCAATACTAAGCATATAACTGTAGCTGTAAACACAATGGCCACTATAATTCCAGCAACTTGACTATTTGATAGCCACTTTTTCTCATTAGAAGAAGATGATTGTGAACAGGATACTAATGGTGGGCCGCATAAGTTGTCATTAAACAAGAATGCGCTTAGTGGGAATCTTGACAAAGTTAAAGGGATTTGGCCTTGAAGATGGTTATTTGAAAGGTTAAGCATGTGAAGGCTGGTCAGTTTTCCAAGTGAATATGGAACTTCTCCGCGCAGTTGGTTAAAAGAGAGGTTTAGTCTCTCCAATTTCACAAGGTTTCCAAGGGAAGATGGGATTTCTTCAGAGAGGGAGTTTCTGCTAAGGTCTAGAATCACTTGAAGTTCGGTAAGTGTGCTTAATTCCATTGGTATTGGACCTGCCAAGAAGTTGTTGGAAAGTCTCAGTTCATAGAGCTTTTTACATTGCTGAATTGCTGGAGGAATGGATCCTGAAAGATTGTTTTTCTGAAGGTTTAGGACATTTAAAGAAGTAAGGTTTCCGATCTCTGGTGGGATGTTGCCTGAAAGCTTGTTGCTATGAAGAGAAAGCTTCAGTAATTTTGAACACTTGCCGAGTTCTGCTGGTATTGTTCCATTGAAATTATTAGCTGACAGATCACACTCACCGAGTTCTTGCAAGCCTCCTAACCACGAGGGAATCATGCCAGAGAATTGATTATTGTTGAGCAGAAGGTGAGCAAAATTTTCACATTTTGATAGCTGAGGTGGCAGTTCTCCAGAGAAATTGTTGAATGACAAATCAAGAAAGTTGAGCATCCTCATCTGGCCAAATTCAGAAGGAATGTAGCCTGTGAGAAAATTATGCGCAACGCGCAGCCGGATCAGATTTTTTGACATGGCTAGACTTGAAGGAATAGGACCTGAGAAGCTATTGTTTGTCAAGTCCAATACGGAGAGGGAAGTCGAGCCAGAAAGGGGAACTATGCTTCCAGTGAATCTGTTATGAGAAAAATTAATGATTTTGAGATTCTTCAAAAGATAAAGAGATTCAGGAAGAGGACCTTCAAATGAGTTATTGTAAAGNATTCTTCAAAAGATAAAGTGATTCAGGAAGAGGACCTTCAAATGAGTTATTGTAAAGAGTGATTAGAAAAAGGTCAGAAAGGAATCTGAATGTTGGTGGCAGTGACCCTGAGAGCTTGTTATCAGCCAAAACCAATCTTTGGAGCTTTTTGCAGTATCCTAAACTTGGAGGAATGGTCCCAGACAAGTCATTTTGCCTCAGTAGAAGAAATTTCAGATTACTAAGTTTCCCGATTATTGGAGGAATGGAACCTGAGAAATGATTCCCAAAAAAGTCAATCTCAGTCAAACTTGAGCAGTTTGTTATCTCTATTGGTATCCTTCCTGACATCTGGTTGTCATAGAGATATAAAATGCTCAAGTGTTGTAATTTTCCAACCTCAACTGGGATTTCACCAGTCATCTTGTTTCCAAAAAGAAAAAGTGTCATCAAGTTACTCAAGTTACCAACTTGAGGAGGTAGAGTTCCGGTGAAGCTGTTGTTGTTTAGTGCAAGATCTGTCAGGTTCTCTAGTTTGTCCGAACTAGCTGGCAGTTCTCCTTCAAAGTTGTTGTCAGAGAGATCAACTTCTTGAAGTAAAGAACAGTTCAGTAGCTCTAATGGAAAGTTCCCAGATAAATTATTCTGGGACAGGAAAATGTAGCGCAAATTTGAATCTTTAACACAGAGGTCGGCAGGAAAGCTACCTGTCAAAGAATTATCAGATAAAGCTAGAGCCTCAAGGTGTTTCATTTGGGAATTGAGCACAATGGCACCTAGCAGATTATTGCTTGAAAAGTCTAGACTCACGAGCTGACTCAGTCGGTTGATTTCGGATGGGATTGAACCACTCAGTCTATTTCCTAGTAAGCTCAAGTATTTCAAATTGGAGAGATTGCCCAACTCGATAGGAATTGATCCAGAAAGGCTGTTATTAGCTAAGTTCAATATTTGCAATGATTTTAGCTTTCCCATTGAAGCAGGAATATCTCCTTTAAGCCTATTGTTTGCTGCTGTAAATCTCTGAAGCTGTATGCAGCCACTCAACTCTTGTGGTATGAGACCGTTGAGACTATTGTTCTGCAAGTCTAGAGAATTCAGATACTTCAAGTTACCAATTTCAACCGGAATGCTTCCATTAAGTTGGCAATAAGCAAGTCCCAAATTTCTCAACTCACTCAAATTGCCAATGCTCGGAAGAATTTGTCCGGATAGCATGTTATCTCCAATTCTTAAAACTTGCAGATTCGTCAAAAGGCCTATCTCTGGAGGAATCCGACCAGAGAGAGAATTTGAATACAGAAGTAGTTCCTTCAGATTCTGAAGCTGACCAAGCTCTGGAGGAATTGAGCCAGTGAGATCATTCATTGATAAATCAATTGTTTGAATTGAAGTGAGACGAGATAGTTCGGGAGATATTGAACCAGATAATCCTGAACTAGTTAGATTCAGAACCAATACATGAGTAAGATTTTCTGAACATACCAATCCATTCCAGAAGCACAAATCATTACTTGTTGACCAGTTCTTGAGAACTCCTTCTGGATCAACAAGTTCTGATTTAATTCTCAGAAGCCAGTATGAATCAGTAGTTGGATCACCACCAAGAGTGACCACAGAAATGGCACCAAGTATCGAGAAAATGAGCATCAAATAACACATTTGGTAGCTCCCTTTTAAAGACTTGATCTTTGCAAGTTATCAGAAAAAAATAGATAAGAGTTTCACTCTGGCATAATCAGGCACAAAAGAGAATTAAGTTCGACAAACTTAGGATGACAAGAAGATTGCAAAGATACAAATTCAATCAAGAACTAATTCCACATTGAGAAAAGATGGGTTTACTGAGCTTTAAAGAGCAGCAGGGTTATATAGGTTTTGTATGAGGGGTTCCTAATCATCCCGTCATGAAAATTTAACAGTAACTATGCATGTAATTAAATGCATGATCAACTAAATATAAAACCGCTGGCTTTTACTTTTCTATATTTATAGCTTGTTAAAAAGTTTGGTGATATTTTTCTCCCTTCTAAAGACAATCATGGAACTATGGAGCATGTTTCTATAGCTTTTGGAATGGGAAATGTACGAAGATAAGGTGTTGTGATGGCCATGCAGAAAACAATAACAAAAAAGTTATTGGGGACACCAACTTGTGCCTGATCAAAAAATCCAAAATGTGGGGCTCTCTAAGGGCTATATTTGTGTCTGTCTATATATCAATAATTCTTTATATACATAAAGATTAGACATCATTCTAGTTTCTATCAAGGAAAGATATGCAAGATTAATTGGAATATACTCCATAACTATTACATTGAATTGGACTTGTAAGAGACGTGGACAAACAAACCACAAAATTTCCGAGTTACTAGGTATAAATCCAATACTACTTGTAAAGGTTGTATGCATCACAACAGCATCAAAATGATATCATCATCCTATATTCCTATTACAAAATATATACTATTAACTAGAAGTACTTGATGGTGCAATCAATTAAATTCTCAATTATAAACCCTTGTTCATCTTTTATTGAGAAGCTTTTGACTTTGATTTCTTGATATATAGTTTCATGAGAATTAATTATAATCATAATATGAGGAGACTTTTGGTATCACATTCCCTCAACGAGTGAAGTATGGAGTTTCGCTATAATTGTGATATTAACCCTCCCTAATTCCTAAATTACCAACTCTCACCTAATCTGTACTTAACAATAAGAAGAAAACACAGGAGAAAACCAACCACATGAATATAATTCTAAAATAGTGGAGAATTGTCAATATGAATTCCAGGATATAAGAAGTAAAGATGTATGAGAATTAAACTAAATAGACATAATATTTTAACACAGAGAGATAATGAAATATACAGAAAAAGATTCTGTGAAGAAAATACAAACCATATAAAGATAAAGAAGTTAACATGAAGAATAATTTCCCTTGATAAGGAACACCTATGTTGGTTTTCATAGCTCTATCTTAGCCTATTTTTCAGGATTAAAGCAAAGACAATCAATATGTATCCAGTCGACCAGTCAAATATTCACGAAAACAATCTCTTTACTCCGAGTACCCCGACTTCCTAATAAGATATAATATACGGCATATATTTGATTTGGATTACAAATTTACAACCAATATGTAACTTACAGCCCACTGAAGACGGCCCCCCCCCAAGAGCCCCAGACAAAGAAGCAAAGTTTTTTCATACAGCAAGATAAACATTACCCAAGTGCTTTAGTCACTTGTATATCTGACAATTACTTCCACTATGCAAATATGCATGCTCTAGAATTCAAGGTTTTCTGTAAAAATTATCTTCACACTAACAATCAAACCTTCTGCTTTATTTTTAACTTTCAACTACTTTCTTGATTGAAAACAAACACAAAGCATTAGAGTTATTATTAAGCTTATAGACTGATTATTGTCCAACCAACTCGAGACATATGGGTCATTCAAAATAAGAGTTTTTGTCTTCTACATAGTCTAGGCATTATGTATAATCTTCCACTTGAAGTAAAAACAATTAGACACTCACCTAAACCTTACCAACTCTAAGAATTTGGAATAAGAAGTAATTACCCTACAAAAGAAAAAAAGATTTAGCAATTATAAGGAAGACATAAATCCAAAGTAGAAGGTTAATAATTGTAGATTATAATAACAGTGATTAGGAAGTCATAACACTTTTTTATTATATCATAACTACTACTGGAGAAGGGACAAGAACTATCAAAGAATTCTTTCCTATTGCCATACATAATTGTTTGTTGGAAATAGACTTCAAAGTTCAAACATATATCAGAAAACAGATCTTGCATCTCCTTTAATCACTTGCAGGTTATCTTTTACACTATTTAATTTGGATATAAGAAGTTGACTTTGGCTTGTTATGTCCTTAGTCATGTGGCTTTGGTGGCCTACTCTAGTTAACTGCCACTCTTNCTTTGGTGGCCTAGTCTAGTTAACCATGAGCTACTCTTAATTATATCAGTTTACGCATGAAATATAGATATCATCTAAGATATTTATCACTCAAAGGGAGAAAAACTGTTAGCTATAATTATAGATATTTTATATTGGTCTTCTATATTTGTCGAATCTCTAGTCATCCTCTAAATACATCCACATCATTTCCTGCTCAAATTTCTCCAATTTTCTTTACTATCTCATTTAATAGTTATCATAAATTAAGATTATTTTAAACATAGTTATTCATTATAACTAATATCATAGGAAAACCCCTTACAGATTCAACAAATTATAGATAATTTCTCTTTTATATCATTATAACTAATTAGTTTAGCTAACATCCTTGGAGATACTCTAACCGCCACTCTTATGCATTTTAATTTGACTACCTAACTGCAAAATAATATTTGCATTGGTTTAATATATGTATATATATAATTGGATTTTTCTCACCAAAATAACATAATTCGGAAAATTTGGTCCCTCGGAAAATTTCTTCCGTAAAAATAAACAAAACATAACAGCTTTTTTACGTCTCGCATTGCGTATGGTCTGTTTTCCCAGATTGTGGATATATTGGTGTGTAATTTCTATATTACGGTACTTAGCACTGTTTTGATATATTTTCTGCTCAAATAAATGTGAAAACTATAACCATAACTATAACCGACTTCATTTACCAAATATTTTTAACTTCATGTATCAATAGCATGGTAGATGACAGAAAATGCTAGGCCCATATCTCGAACAGGATTTTGAATTCCATCGCATAAACAATCTTGAAAACCAGTTACAGAGCTCTGCCATTTAAACCAAAATTATTGGGCTGATTGTTTTGACCGAACACTTAGATACATTAATAATCTTTCCTCATCAATCACAACTTTGCTAAACCTGCAACATTTAAGGATTTATATGGTATGGTCTTCTGCCAGGGAAACTGGACATAAAGAACAAATTTCTATCCACAAAGAATATTGCTGCCAAAAGATTGTTGGTTACAAGATTTTATGATGCAGTCCTTTCAAGGTTGAATACTTGAATCAATGATTTGTGCTATACAAAGATGCTTTGAGAAATCAGTACTTGTTTTCCAGCTTTGACAGACCAATGACTTCTCCAGAGTTGATCTTTGAGTAAAATTAAATCGTTACCGTCGTATATACAAGCAATTAAAAAAATGGTTTTTTTGTAGCACATCAACAGTTAAACCAGCTGCCGGGCCGGGCTTCCATGAAAGAGCAACATTCACTGAAAACAGCAACAGTACTTCTGTACCATGGATTCTAGTTCCCAGAATTCCGCTAATAGTTTCTAATAAGATTCAGTGATCTCTTTTCAAAATTCATCAGAGCATCAAAGAACAGCTAAAAGAACCATATTATTTTAAACACCAATGTGTTTTCTCTACCGCAGAAACTAGAAGTCACACCTTATTGCTCAGTAATGATGGCAGAGGGCAAGAACCTCATAAGGAAGCTCGAAAGGGACCAAATACAAATTACCCCAAGGCACTGAAGTACATTCAGTAGTGTACCCAATGAACTATTGATTGCTAAGTTGTGTGTTGTCATCTCAGCTCCTCTCACTGTAAATGAAAGAGCTGTAACCAGTTGTGCTGCTCTATTCAATTGATGCAATCTATAAACCTGCAAAGAGTTATAAGGAGAAGACTTGTTCAGTTTAAAATATGTCTAACTCTCTCAACAAGAGTTGGAAAAAATTCGATCAGAAAAAAACTCTCTATACAAATCATATAAATAGCTGCCAGAACTCAGCAATTAATTAAAGGAAAATTTATAACTAGGCACTACAGGAATATACTATCAATATATAAATAATGTGTACTCTTGGAGCATATTAATATAGAGTAACAGCCTGCAAACATAGTACTTTGTAAAAATCAGAGGCCATTCTGACCATGTAATAAAATTGAAAATATTATGCACCAAGCATAAGAGTTTGGCGAAACAAATATTGTTTGCCCTACTATCCTCCTTTCCAGCCTTAGGTAGGCAGGTCTCCTTCACAAAAACGATTAGCCTGGTCATAAAATTAAAAATATCATAGTGGCATTGGCGAGTCTCTTTCACAAGGATCATTCACCTAGTCATACTTTATTTCTAGTTGTGAGAAGTGGGTATCTCAATCTAACACCCACAAAACCAGATTATTGGTGTTAGGATTAGATTAATTTCTTGCAGAAGTAACAACAATTGCTGAACCTGTGAACTACTATGCCTCTACTCAAATTTACCTTTACTTGATTAAACAATCAAAGTGTGCCTACTTGACTGTAATGACATCAGCTTAGAGAGTAGAAACATTGGTTGCTAATTTTACTAATTCTATCCAAAAGCATGAATTTAACATTAATTGTTCCAGAAATTAAAAAACGTACACAATTAGAATAAATGATTTCTTGCTATTCGCTAAACCACCCAACTAAATATCTATTTTACTTTTACAAGGATTACCCTTCAACTGTTCAACAAAGTGAGTGAATTCTTAGCATTGGTCGTTACCTGGAAGATCACAGGAACAACAGGCCATGAAGGTGATTTTACATATCTTGCATACTGCTCAAATGCAAATTGCACAACGATACCAACAAGGTAAGGAGCAAGTGTAGCAGAAGCTGCAGGACCTGTCCACGGCCACACCAAACCCATAGTTACCATTGGTATTACAAGACTAAGTACCAGGACAGCGACAGATGTGATTTGGTACTCCAGCTCAGGAGGGGGATTTCTATTATTTGCAGTCATTTTCTGCTCCGCAGGCCTTCGTAAATGGTCTACTATAAAAAGAAACATTGCAGCCCCACAGTAGAAGAGAGCTTCTGTAAAGAATAGTATGAGGAAATCTGCAGAGAGAGGCACGATAATATTCATCAAGACAAAGCAAAGATACTGACCATTCAATTATAATCCCAGACAAGGCATACAAGTATAATAGGAATGGTTTCAATTTAATAGTTAGTTTATAACTGAATTGCTTACTATGCCAGGAATATCCTGATAAAATGATGCAGTCGGTCATGAATGATGAAATCTGGCAAGAACTAATCAAAAAATTCAGATCTAATAATCTGCAATATGTAGGGGTCGATTCTATACGAACAGAAGTTGGCCTAACAAACCTACAAATCGCTGAAATGAATTTGTAATTTTAGTTAACTTTCTTGTTATACGATGAACCTTTTTTGTATTCTTTGTGAATCACACATTTATGTATTGTAAACTAAACTTTACATGTTTCGATTTCTATCATGAATACTTGCATTTTTGATTAATTTTATAGGGTTATATAGTGAATCTTGCAGATTTGTAGAGTTGTAGCTCAATATGGTCTGTATCTGAACTTGGACCCTATACACACACAGACACGCGCGCGTGTGTGTGTAACAGTCATTCCCTCCGAAACCCAATTTTCTGTGCTTCCTGATTCAATTNACACGCGCGCGTGTGTGTGTAACAGTCATTCCCTCCGAAACCCAATTTTCTGTGCTTCCTGATTCAATTACTTTGTGTGCAGATCAAGAAAGTTCGGTAAGAAAATAAGACAATAGTGCACAAGGAGAAATATTAAAAAGTAGAT
>QRFB01007759.1:1681-34477 GCA_008931105.1 Oenanthe javanica
AAATAGCAGTTTGCATCCCTTATCTTTAGTCATTTTGTCGATTTGGTCTTAAATTTTTAATATTGGCAGAATGCAACCCTTAACTTTATATTTTGTTGCATATTGCATTTATGCAATTAACGGTAATGACCGTCTTGAACGGAAGTTGATAAAATGGTTATAATATGAAGTGAATTTTAAAGTTAAGGGTTGCATTTTGCTAAAATTAAAAATTTAAGACCAAATTGAAAAAATGACTAAAGATAAAGAGTGCAATATGCAACAAAATATAAAGTTAAGGGTTGCATTCTGCCAATATTAAAAATTTAAGACCAAATCGACAAAATGACTAAAGATAAGGGATGCAAACTGCTATTTTGTCAAAAAAATATTAAAGAAACTAGTTTATACCTCATAAGATGCATGCATTTTCTTTTAAAAAATAATTTATAATAATTTTATAATTAAATTTATTTATTTTTAAAAAGTTTATATTTTATTCAATTTTAATATCAAAATATTATATTTTTTATTTTAAATTAGTTATTAATATTGATTAATAATCAAATCTTGATATTTTATTTACAATTAATATTTAAGAATAATTTTAAATTATTTTTGTATTCGTGGGGAATCGAATCTTGAACAATTAATTAAATAACAACTAATATTTAGGCTTTTACTCTTTTATCCATGACGGTCAAACCACATGATATTAACTCGTTTATTTCAATTATATATAGGATATAATGAGAATTATATTAAAATACCTAACATCCTCTCTGTGCTCGTACAATTTTGTCAAATAACTCAATTACAAAATATTTCTTCCAACGATATCCTTCAAATCAGGAAGATATCATAACGCTAATATGATTTTAACAGATAAAATCAACTAATTCCAAATATATCTCTAAACAATAATGGAGATAATTCTAATTCTAAACAGAACTGCGTGAGTTTGATATTTGTATAAATAGGGTACGTAGACATCTTGGAAAATAATCCGACATATTTAAGAAGTCGAGACATCTCTCAAGTCCCATCCCTAATATCCAAACCCCCCGATTCTCATTAAAATATTTTTATTACTGTAGCAGCCTCCTACAAATTTATCGGTTAACACACACACACATATATAATATTAATTATTTAAAAAAGGAGGAATCATCATTTTCTAGAAATGTGACGGTAACGTCCTTGACGTTATAGAAAAGAAAAAATTGAGGTATTAAATTGATTTGAAGTCATAATTTACGCAGGATCGCAATCCAACTAGGAATATCAACCGGCTTGCCGAAGATGACTTGCTGATGGTGAACCATTGATATTACGTGACTATATGATCGATGGTGAACCAAATGAATAGCCATTACATTACAAAGAAACGAGTCGGTGTTATAATTATATTGGATATTGGATTGCATTTTTAATTTGAACAATACCTAGTTCGAATGATTTAAAAATATCACAAAAACTTGTACAGTACTGTAAAGTTTATTTTCTAAGGAACGGACACAGTATCAAAAGATTAACTCAAGTTTATTTATTTAAATAAATAAATTTTCTAAAAGATTAATGTATGAAAGAAAAATAGAAAAATTCGATATTTGTAAATTTATTTTAATATATATATGGTTTAACCACAAGGGGCTCATGCAACTTTATGAGACGTCAGCATCAATCCCATTAACCTCTTTATAACATGCACTGCGAGAAAAGAAAACATACAAAGAATCGAACTCCGAATCGAAATTACAAGTGAATGGGGCACGAGAAGAGGGAGGTAATGATTACAAGTTGGTTGGGGCCACTTGCCGATTGTAACGCACAGAGGTATGTGCGCAATTGGCACACAGACAGAGTAGATTTACACTAAATATGTCTAGTGAAACGAACGGCGAAAAGATACTTGCAGTATATATAATTAGACTGCGCGCGCAGCCACCGCCGCCATATGTACTATAGGCCTCTCTGTTTTTTCTAGTGATCATTGCTATCATTAATATTGTTATCGAGCCTTTAATCTTGGAAAAGATGCCCAACGGACACACAGAGAGAGAATATATATAGAGTACAAGATAAAAATGAAATTACAAAAACAAGAATATTATACACACTCATAATAGTGTATTTATTATTATACTAGTAGTATAATGCCACTAAAACATAGCTAATGGGGGATATGAAAAAACACATCATCAATATAATAATAGCAATAATGATGAAAAAGAGTTGAGAGAGTGAAGGGTTTCTAAAAGATTTTAAAAAATAAAAAGAATTTTTTTAAAAAAATAAAAAAAGGAGAGAGAGACAGGCCCCTCAGTTCAAAAATCAGGTATAAATAGAGGATAGAAAGGATAGAGAAGAACGAACATCTCAAACCTCCTCCCCTGCTCTGCTTAAACAAGAAGAAAAAAGCACTTGTGTGGTTTGTTTGATAAACACTCCATTCTTATTCTAGTTGTAAGTGTAGATAACAAGTAGAAATACACTTGTTTGATTCCTCATCTTTTGGAAACAAAGTGTTTGTGTGCGTGTGTGTGTTGTTTTGAATCATTTGTGGTTACAGTTTTACTTAATTTGAGGCTTTTGTTCACTCTTTCCATCATCACTCGCACACGTTTTTCTTCAGTTCTTACTGCTTTTTTCACATACAAAGAAACATATATCATCACCACGATCATCATCTAGAAGAGATGGTGGCGGCAGAGGAAGAGTCGGTGACGGTGATAATCAGGGAGTATGATGCGGAAAAAGATTGCAAGAAAGTAGAGCAAGTAGAAAGGATATGTGAAGTGGGTCCAAGTGGAAAACTATCACTCTTTACTGACCAAATGGGTGACCCTGTTTGTAGGATTCGCAATTCTCCTACTTCTCTCATGTTGGTAAGTAACGGCTCTCAGCTATATCCCGCTCAGAGCAGAGTCTGTCTGGTTGATACGTACATACTAGTGTGTTGTTGATTGGTTTTTTTTTTAAATTGCAGGTAGCCGAGATTCTAGTAGGAAATAGCAGTTGTTTAAAGTCAGACAAGAGAGAGATAGTTGGGATGATTAGAGGATGCATAAAAACAGTTACATGTGGCAAAAAGTTATCCAGAAATGGCAAAACTGATCCTCCTCTTCCTATTCTTGTTCCTGTTGTCACTAAAGTTGCCTATATCTTAGGCCTTCGTGTCTCTCCTTCCCACCGGTATATTTTATATCATAATCTATTTATTATTAATATTATTATTATTATTATTTAATCTGATGTTGGCATGGATAATTTATGAAATGCTATATTTTTTGACTGACTAAAGTGTGTGTAATGGATGTTACAGGCGAATGAAACTTGGATATAAGCTGGTATGCAGAATGGAGGAATGGTTCCGTCAAAATGGTGCTGAATATTCATACATGGCCACTGAAATTGACAACGTTGCTTCTGTCAAGCTCTTCGTTGACAAATGTTCTTACACCAAGTTCCGTACACCTTCTATTTTAGTCCAACCAGTTTTCGCTCACCGAGTCAAGGTGTCGAGCCGCTTCACTATCATTAAACTCAGTACATATGAAGCTGAGTCACTCTATCGCCGCCGATTCTCCACCACCGAGTTCTTTCCACGAGATATTGATTCTGTGCTTAACAACAAGCTTAATTTAGGTACTTTTATGGCCATTCCAAGTCATGAAAAATGGGTCGGCTCGGATAATTTCTTAGCCGACCCACCCGAGTCGTGGGCTGTGATGAGTGTGTGGAACTTAAAAGACGTTTTTAAATTCCAAGTGAGAGGCGCGTCGGTTTTACGTAAAGCTTTTGCGAGGACAACTCGGTTAGTGGACCGGGCTTTGCNGCGTCGGGTTTACGTAAAGCTTTTGCGAGGACAACTCGGTTAGTGGACCGGGCTTTGCCGTTTCTCCGGTTACCGTCGGTGCCGGATGTGTTTAGGCCATTTGGGCTGCATTTCATGTATGGGCTTGGAGGGGAAGGCCCAATGGCGGTGAAGTTAACCAAGGCCCTGTGTGGGTTCGCACATAACTTGGCGAAAGAGCATGGATGTGGTATGGTTGCAACTGAAGTGTCGGGACGTGAGCCACTCAGACTAGGCATTCCACACTGGAAAAGACTATCGTGTGATGAGGACTTGTGGTGCATCAAACGGCTAGGGGAAGACTATAGCGATGGTTCGGTTGGTGACTGGACCAAGTCAAAACCTGGACTGTCAATTTTTGTTGATCCTAGAGAAATTTAACTAGCTATAATAATAATAAATATTTCATCATAATATATGATGATATAATATGGTCTCTGTGCCCCCAAGAATCTAATCTCACAAAAAAGTACCTGTACAAATTCAGTCGTCAGGTGTGCTCAACTTTTGATTTTCAACTATTATAGAATGGTATTCAAGATTATGAAGGATACGAAAGATGTGATTTCGTTTAATTTTTTTGAGAAATTTAAATACTACATGTCCGTAACCATATTTGATCAATAATAGTTAGAGATATCCCGTAGACCCTGACATTTTATCATTTGATATATTCTTAATTTTGGTTGAGAGGGAAGAATATCCCTTAAAACTTATCATATTATTGTGAATAGGCCGGAGTTGCATAGGTAGATACATTTGGAACCGAACAAATGGACTGGTGTTGTTTCTTCATGTGGGTGATATTTAAATTTAATAAGATTTGCCTTTCCACTTGATCCATTCAAAAATGTGTTGTGATAGGGATTGCAAGTGAGTGTGCAATAGGGAATATCCTGGCCTAGAAAAGACCTTGGGTATGTGACAATGTGTAATGGATGGACCTTTGTTTTTGTAAGTGACAAAAATGAGAAACAATTGGGACCATAAAGTGTGTCTGGTTGCCCGGCTAGTAATGGTATATGTCTTGTCTTATTGAGGACAAAATGGTCCTATAAATTTGTATGAATGACGCTGTACAGATACATGGAATAGGGGGGAGATATGATTTGATTATAATGGGTTGCTAGCTTTTGTGTTTGTTTATATTGGAGTATTCTTCTTTTGGGATGCTCTGTTCTGGTGAATTGATGGAGGATTTGGTTTTTTGCTGCACTCTCTTAAATCCCATCTTTATATATCATACATGTGTAGAGAGAGGGAATGAAAGTGGAGCATCTTTTCCTCCTCACTTTTAAGATATACTATTAAAGTAAGGGTTTAGTTTTAGTTCATATCTCATCTCATATATAAATACAATGACTTTAAACATATCCTCAAGTATATTTTACCAATCCAATGGTTTTATGTTTGCTTTATGAGATTGTGACATACATTTGTATCAAAATATATTTGAGTATGAATTCATATGCTCACCCCTTTCCGCTAGAAAATAACGGTTTAATGCATTAAAAGAATCAAATCTGATAAATTTATATGAAAGTTCTGTGATGCCACTGCTCCAGTTTATTATACAGCCAATTGCGGAATATATTGACAGTACAGTACTGCAATCTCAATGTTTTAAAATTTTCGCTGAAAGTGCAACTTTCTAAGGATCACTTCTATGTTGTGCTGCCGAAACCAGAATGAGAATACGTTAAAGATAAGTGTTTTTATATTTATATAAGGGGCCTAGATTTATAAAATTTTGTATTCTATATTTATATTTATATAATATACATGTGTATATACTGTTTTGCAACCGTTGAACGGCCTAGATTTTAAATTTTTTTATCTATTTCCGCGCTTATTAACTGCGGAAAACCTTTTCTTTCGCGTTTTTTAACCGAAAAAAGACAAATCGCATGAAACGACATGGTTTAAACTACAAAACGACATTATATCTTCCCGCAATTTTTAAGCGCGGAAAGACGAGAAACAGACTTCAAAACCCCCTGCCCTTGAATCAAGCACAGAACTATTCTAGTGTCACATATCCTTTATTGAATTTACAAGAAAAAAGAAGATAACGTTTTTTTAATCGACATTAATTTTTTTTGGGATAATTTTATACCATTATAGTTACAAACAACAATGAATATGGTTTCTTCTCAGAAGCTGCAAGTGCAGCGTGCTTGGTAATCATTTAATCAACTCACGGAATTTACCACCTAAGTAACATCAGCGTCAATAATATGCAGTTTCGCAAATTGACACGTCTTTTCACGGGTTCTGCACTAATTAATTAATTTTATACAAGTCTTCATGGGATTCATGAAGTGGATGAACATGAAGGTGGGTTCCTTCTATTTAACCATAATTGTGACCATTCGTTCTATCAACTCACTAATGCCTCGCTACATTTTCTGAAAGTTTGAGCGTGTGTATCTCATGACAATTATCATTACATATATAATATCTGGAAAAAAATCATTTAGGAGAAGTAAATACGTTTTTGCTGTCAATATTTTGCAAGTTAATATACTTTTTTGATGATAAGAGATCGATAAAAAAATTGAAAATTGAAAATTGAAAATTGAAAATTGAAAAATTTTAAATGTGTGCATTGATACTGTGCACGGGAACGAACTAAACAGTTTTGATCAACAATAATTCAAATAAATAGAAAAATACACAAAAATCTATTTTGTCGACAATGAATTATGAATCTCACGATAATGTCCATCCAGCATCAATTTTGTAAATAGTAGTTAGTAGTAGTTTCCGTATATTAATTAAAACCAATGTCACGCCGTGTCGACGAGCACTTTAAAAATGATAGGAACAATACGCATTATCTTGTCTCTTCTTGTTTATATTTGCACAGGAATTCGATTAATCATTACAAATATTTGTAAGTGTTTTCAATAACTAACACTAAAAAAATTCATTCCCCTCGAACAATATCATTACATTTCTGTATTAGTCACTTTCGAAAACAGTTGGTAGGTGTTGCACTAGTAAATTTCCTTTCTCTTTTCGCTTTCTTTTTCAAGCTCTTTTATATATATCAATTGCTTTGTATGTACATAGGCAGATTATCATCATAGTTGAGTTTAATATGTTCTCATCACTGAATTATTCTCTTTTGGTAGCGTTCGGATTATATTACGTTAACAATTCTAATAAAATTTTAAGATGTTACGAATTAAACTTGATTAAATTATATTATATTTTTACCAAGTGTCCTTTTTTTAGATATGTAACACTCATTTTTGAATGAATAACGGGTGGTATACATATACAATAAATTATTTTCAGTTTGAATTTTATTAGGTGTATTTTACTTTACTTTATAATATTCAGTTGGAAGACATAAATTAACTTATAACTTTATAAATTAATATTTATTTAAAAAATTTTTGAAATGAATTATAGTAGAATCCAAAATTTGAAAAAATAAACCATTTATTATTCAATCGTACTCATAAATTTAAAATTTAGAATTTTTGATATTTGCATCTTGTCAATCCATTCAAAGGAGAAATTAAATAATACTACTAACAAAGACCTATATCTTATTGTAATCAATATGATTACCAACTAAACTCTCTAAATAATTGCGACTGATAGTAAATTAATGCCAAATCAACCCGCTATAACATGATAAATACAAGGCTCAAGAGGTATATCTCCTCGCAACTAGTTAGGCAAGTTGTCGCCATTATGACATATTTAAATTAAATTAAACTTAACTTAATCGAGCTTAAGTCTAAGCGCTAATTACTTGTCAAGTAATGGGTCATTTGTCAAATTTGAATAATATATTTTTGAATGATTAAAATTTCTCAATAGTTAATAATTTGAATTCTGAATGAATAATATTATTTGTAAATGAATTAAAAAAATATCTAAATGATATTAATTTATTATTTTATACTTGTAAATGAATAATATTCAACAAATTACTTCCATACCCTATTTTAATGAGATCTCCATTATATATAATAATATTTTACAAGTAATACAGATTATGTAAGAAAAATATAATAAAAACAAAATTATAATGTTTTGACAAATTAATTTATAGTAATATAATCACGTGTAATATTTAATATAAATATTAATAATAACTAATAATATTAAAATTATAATAATATAATCACATATAATATTTAATTAAAATAAAAATATTATTAAAAATAGAAATTAGAAAAATAAAAAAATAAAATATTAAAATATTAAAAGGTGATTATATTTCATAAGAGATATAAATTAATTATTCATAAATTGTCAACCACTTATTATTATAATTATATGAATAATGACATAACAAGACAAGATTTAAAAATTGTGATAATAATGACCTCGTGATTATTTTTTAATTCTTAATTTTGCTGCAATTGTGCTTGGTTGACATTTTTTAAAGAGGAGATAGGGCTATATTATGAGTTAAAAAATTATCTTAACGCTTCAGCTTGAGTTTTACATTTTTTTTAAAAAAAATTTCGGGATAAGTCAGAGTCGAACCCAGGACTGGGACGACAGAGGATAAACCCTTAACCACTTGGGTTATCCAACCGTGCTCAACTTTAGTTTTACATTTGAATGATTAAGAAATCTTGCAACTGTTAAGAGGTTAAAAAAGGCTAGTCAAACAATCTTAATAAGTTGAATCATTCAAATAATCCCATTAAAAAAGATTAAGAGGAAAACAAATGACCCCTTAAGTCTTCATCCGCCAAAAAGATGTCTCCGACCAAGCAAAAAAGTATCGCAAAATCAAGATAGTAAAAGACAAATATTAAGGTAATGGTGATTATCTCTATAAACATTGTACTAAAATATTCCTGATTTGGTTGACTTGGAAGTACTAATGTTGGTTGTGGTTTAGGTGCGGTATGTACTGGAAGGCTGACTTGTACAAAGAAAACATGTTTATACTTTATGTATGCATACGCATTTAGTTAGGTGTACACTTCATGTATTATTAAAGCGGTTAGAGAAAATATTATGTCCGTCATCGATTTGGTTCTTTTAGGTCTCATTCAATTTCAAATACAGATTTGTCTCATGCTTAATTTCAAATATATTATTTTAATTAATAAACAATCATGTTTTAATTTTCTCATTAGTCAACCTCTTTAATTTATTTAATATCATAATTTATTAATTAAATTTTATGAGTATTAAAATAATATTACTATTTTATTTATATTAATTAAATTTTATTATTTTACTCTATCTATATTATATATACTTTTATATTATACTAGTTTATAACCCGTGCAAAGTACATGAGGAGAGTAATAAATAATATATTATATATGTTAAACGAATTAAATATTTAATTTGATTATTTATGTTATTAATATTTTTTATATAATGTTGTACATGGAATAAATAATTTTTGAATCATATTTGTATTATGTGTTTAAATTCTCATTAATATATTATCATATATTTATATTAATTAACATAGATTAATAACTCGTGCAAAACATTAATAAATTTTTGTTAATAAAAAGATTTTCGAATATATTAGAAAATATTTTAATTAAAATTTAAATAAAAGAGTATGTTTTAATATATATATATATAATTTTAATATTCAAATTTTTTATTATAAAATTATAATTTTAAATAAATTAAAGTGTTTAATGTAACAACCCGGATATTTTCTAAATTTTATTATTATTATTTAAATATTTTATTGATTTTTCTCAAAAGTGGAGGAATAAATTTTTTTATATTTTATTTTAATTGGATGCATTCCCATATGTTTTTTTATTATTATTTTAGGAAATTTGGAAAATATCTGGGTTGTTTCATCAAACACTTTAATTTATTTAAAATTGTAATTTTATAATAAAATTTTTTGAATATTAAAATTATACTAATATTTTATAAATATTAAAACATAATATTTTATTTAAATTTTAATTAAAATATTTTCTAATATATTCGAAACTCTTTTTATTAATAAAAATTTATTAATGATTTACCGAGTTATTAATCTATGTTAATTAATATAAATATATAACAATATATTAATGAGAATTTAAACACATGATATAAATATGATTCAAAAATAATTTATCTCATATACAACTTTACATAAAAAATATTAATAACATAAATAATTAAATTAAATATTTAATTCATTTAATATATATAATATATTATTTATTAGTCTTCTCCCGTATTTTGCACGGATTATAGGCTAATAGTATTATAAGTTGCTTAATCGTTAATTCAACAAGTATATTTTTCTTAAAATAGTCATTCCGCATGCGTATAGAAATAAGTTTATTTATTAAAGCATATATATGCTCCGTTTTGTTTTGTTTTATAAATAATTTATAAATTAAAAATATAATAATTTTTAATTTATAAATTACTTATCAAATAAATCAGACACGTAGTATATTCGTGATAATTAGATAAATTAAATGTAATTACAAGTAAGATAACCTTTTGAGGTAGCCCACTTGAATAGTTGTCGTGTGTATTAGTATATTTTTAGAGTGGGTAAAAAGTTCAAGATAGTGAGTAATCAATCTGTAATTAAGCCATTTGCTTTCAGGAACTGCCCAAGTTTCTTTGTGACAATCATATGAAAGGTTAAAGCATTAAAATATGGACATAATCGACTGTCTTGTCGGGATATAATTTGGATCAAGATTATAGGAAGGGCTTGTAATTAATATGAATCCAAGTTATATTTTTATAAACGAACTATATTCCACTTAAAATCCAACCATTTTCCTTAACATGAGAGTGAACTTTTGTGTGAATAATTTATTTGATTTATGTTCTCTTTTCTTCTTAATCCATGCCATAGTTAATATTTATTCAAACAGTCATACTTCACCTCAAATGCAAGAATGTACACGAGAATGTACTAATTGTCTAATTGCATCAGTCGGTATATTTTAAGTCCTAATTATACGGCTTAAACATTTCTATAGAGTAAGAAAACATTTAAATTGATGTTATGGATCAGTAACAAAACCTAGTTTAAAACACCTGCCTCGTATTCGTATAGTTGTATATTAACCAGCGGTATGCCCCTTCCTACCAGTTCCATTCCACAAACGATGTGGGAACTACTTTCTTCTACTTCCGGGAGGATTATATCTCTTTTCGGAACCAGGGAGGCAGGGAGCACACTGCATTGTATGTGTTGAGACGGACAGTCAACCATAACAAAATTTAACATGATAAATTCAAAAGTTAACCTACACGAATATGTCACGGCATTAACGAATGAGAACCAAAAAACTGTTCGAAGAATAGGACTCATGGCACAAACATGAATCTGGAAACCAATTGCTAGAAAAATAGCTTCCAATGAAACTTTTTTTAATCGATATCATCAGAAATGAAGGTAGACCGTCCTGACATATAATAGTATTGTAATGAGCTAAAGCTTTCAAAAAGATCCGGTAGTAAACAATGTCATGTACACAGGTGAGAATCAGATAGATAATTATACATTGCTTATAGCTAATCTACCAACCAAACATACAAGTTACGCACCTATCTTTTAATTCTGTCTTTGAAACACATGTTAAAGACAGACTCACCAAATCAAATTTATGCCTGACAAGTGCCGCTGTCATCTTGAAATGTTGCTTGTGAAAAACAAATCTTGTACCTTCCACATCAGTCTCTCACTTGACACAGAATATACAGCAGTCTATCTTCACCTTCGACCCCATTTTCACTACAAAGACGTATCACCTCAGGATACTATCAGTTTGCAAGTGTAATATATTACTCGAGCAACGCAAGGGAACATAAATTCTGATCAGTACACGTACATCACTGATTTAAATATGTGTCAGTTTCAAACAAAATTTTACAGAAAGAATGCAGATTGTCTCTTAAATGACAAACTAATCACTGAAACAGTGAAACTGTAGAGAATATATAGCTAATTACATTGTGAACTAAAGGTAAGCTGAAATGCAGCTTTATACATCTAATCTATTCAAATGATTGTTGGAGTTGAATCAGAAGACAGTTTCTAGCACATGATGTCCCCAGATGACCCCAAAACCTGAGAAGTGTTATATATATTGTCAAACCCCGGAGCCAAGTGCTCACCTGGGGTAGAGAAATCAATTAAAGGGCTTTTCGGGGGTGGGTTACGAGTTGGTCATTAATCCCGACACCTGTTCAGGTGCTTTTTTAGGCTCGTGTTATTTTTATAAGCCATTCCAAACAGCCCCTGGATCCTTTTAGATAGATTGTATAGATTACTTTATACCCAGTTGATTACATTTAATTTTAAGTTGCAGCTTATGAATGACATGAGGACAGAACTCAAATCTGCTCATGACCTTATATGGTGAAATCAAGATTACATGGGGGGAAAACGAAAGAAAGAGGAACAAGCATTTGCGGCAATGTAACAGAAGAAACTCTTGTTAATACAATATGATCCTAAGGTTCTCAAACGTGAATGATATACACTGATTGGTGGTGGGGGAGGGGGGGGGGGTAACTGTTGAAAATGTAAAAGATGTTTGTGCTTCGATTGAGCATGAAAATTTCCTTTCTCAAGTTGTATACCGCCATTATGTAAAAACAACCAGTCCATCGCATGCACTTAGCATCCTTTCTTATTACACCCGTTACCTAATTTGGATGAGATTGTCGTATGCTAGTGAACTCAGAGGAACTTAGAGGTTACTGGCTTCAGTTTTGGGATTGCTGTACTGCAAGGACCACAGGGCTACTTGCACTTGGCTTGAGAATCGCTTAATACTAGCAGGCACTTGTCATTCTGATCTTGGATTCTTGCGGTTGGTTTGAGGCTTGCTTGAATTTAGTTGCTTGTTCTCATCATTGGATTCAGCATGGCCAAATATTTTTTCGGTTGAATTTATCACAAGTTACTTATTTCCGGTGAATGTGAGGACCGAGGAACTTGCATGAGCTCTTGGATAGTGGATACACTTGAACTTTATCAAGGTCAAAATCACAATAAGGGTAAGTGAAGACAATTCAGGATTTTTTCTATAACATCGACATATATGTTTAAGTGTAATTTAAAACTTAAAGCCAGAATTATCAATTTAACAAAGAAATGCGGACATTGAATTTTAGGCTGTTTAGGTGCTATTGTTGGGAAGGCCAAAAAAATCTTCCCAGTGTCCAATGATATGTAAGCATCGATTGATTCTGTTCTACAGGAACATGATTTCTATTCTGCTTCCAGCACATATAAACTTTACATCTAGCAGGGAAGAATTAATTCCTTGCCTTTGTGACCAAAATTGATGTATACAAAAAATGTACTGCTGCAAATAAAGATTGTCTTTTACAGTCATCTCACTTGTGTAGTTGCCAATGAAAAGAATGGAGCTCCAGAAATGCTTTTCGTTCTTGAAATCTTTCTCACCAATATCCTCCACTTCATATCTTCCTTTTTGTTTAGATTTGTTGTTCTGTACTTCAATGTTCTAATAAAAAGAATATTTTATTAGTTCAATAGTCTGTTTTCATTAATTCTATAACCATATTTCTAGAAGGTTACTATGTTCTATGTAAAAAAATCAACACTGATTGATATTTGAATACAGCTTGCGGGTTTGTCTCGGTGGGATTTATCCAAAACATATGAAAAGAGATGGATAATCAAAAGATGAGAATAAACATTAAAGTCAAATATTACCCAGAACACACACCTGCAAAGAGGAACCCTACATATATCAGAATCAGCGCAGAGACGAGAATGCAATTCCAAGAGCTGCCACATTCTCTTGCAATGAATGCAGCCACCACGCACTCTCAAGTTGCATTTAGATAAATGACGGAAAAGCGTTTCTAAACCTTTACAAGCTTCATATTTACAAGGTGCCTGATCCTTATTAAAGACCTTATCGTATGGACCTATAGTTCGGCAACCATCTTTACATATATGAACAAGAGCTTCCATTGCCTCGTATAATTGTAAATATATCTTCCTATCTTTCAACCATTTTGTCCTCTCCTTTCGAATCTGTAATGCAAATCAAGACGGTGAGAAAATTGAGGATGGCTAGTGAAAGGGGTTTAATATTGGCGGCAGTGGTATATCATCATTTCAGAACAGAAATACTTACAGTATCTTCATAAATCATGGACACCGTAAGTTCCCTCTCTAGCATTGGATGACTCGCCTTCATTACTTGCCATCCTTGAGTAGCAGAAACTGCCTTAAATCTCTTCAATATAAAGCGATGGCAAACGAGGCCAAGCCTAGGGGCATCACACAAAAGTGCTAACTGAAAGATATCCACTACATTCTCTACGGTGAGAAATCCATTCTCTAGTCTACTTTCACACACTCTTTTTAACCGAGGAATTACAAAGGTATGGGACAGTACCAACAAATGCAAGACATGTTCCTCCAGTTCATCTCTTTCATAGCTACATAAGAATGTTTGAAGGTCAGCAAAGAGCAAGGTTTATTCAACCAAATACATTTTTTATATGGTTTTCTATGGCATCTTTGTAGTGATATATTGAGACTTTGAGAGTGTCAATTCTCAGAGAAAATGTAACTCTAATTATCTAGGGTAGCTTCTCAAGAATATGATGCAAAATGCTTACCAAGATGAGTACAAGAATCTAATGAAAACTCGAACTGCATCCTGCGGGACCCCACGAATTGAGATTGATCTTTGATGGCCATGGCCTTTTGATAGCTTTAACATGTTCTTCAATACAGGGGAAGCTACACCCTAATAAGAGAAATTCCGTGCATGAATGTAAGAGTCTTGATGTAATGATACTAGTGGAACATGACAGAATCAAGGATTACAAATTGATCATACAAGTGATATGTTGATGCTGAATAACGCAAGAGACTTTAGAAGTACTTCATCTAGTGTTAATAGGTTTGATGTTGCTCTAATAAATTGAAACTGATCAACATTGTCATACAGAACTAATTTCATCACCTTAAACAACAATGGAAATAGAACAAAGAACTTACGAGAATACTAGCATGTGCATAGATAATCATGTCACTCTCTGTGTGGATCAAGATATCTGCTCTGTAAGCTTCATCGAATAGGCGATCCCACATATCTGACATAGTTGAAGGAGCACATGAAACATCCAGTGCCAGCCGATTTGAATGATAGCTCTTAGTTAATCGACCACATAATGGTGGGGGGACTGGTATCTCTTTCTTGGCTTTTAGGGTAAAATCCTCACTGTTGCCCATCTTTTCTGCTCCTTCTGTGCAGAGACATGAAGAGTGATTAGGTCAACAACATCAGTAAGGCCGATGAGATCATATGCACACCATAAATGCATCTTCCAAGCAGAATGTGACATTTATGTGTGCAGCTATTCATGACATTAAGGTAGACAAATAAAATAATTGCTGCTACCATTCAGACATTAGCTAACAGTCCAACACCATTTGCATATACAGAGATACATGAACGCAGAGAGTAAATTTCTTGATCATTATCTAGTTACAACTCTAGCAACTCAAATCACCACACAAAACTAGAATTCTTATTGCAACCTAAAAGAGCGAAAAATAGATTACTAATATTTCTTAGAAAGTTCAAAATTTAATTCAGCGGGAAAAAAAAAAGGAATCACAAAAATAAATTACGTCGAGTTGTACAAAATGCGTGAAAATTTCATATGAAGAGATAATAAGGAGTAAGGGAAGTATGCAAAGGAGGCAACTTATCATTTAATGTTTATACATGTAAAGCAAAAGGAAAACAAAATTAAAGTGTACCTTGCGAGAGGAATATATAAGAGGATAATGGAGATGGAGATGAAATAGGGATCTGAAAGAATAACTTGGTCGTATCTTTAGATAAACAACAAGATATAAAAAGAAAACCACAAAACTCAACCACTACTACTGTATTTCTCGTCTGTAACGCTATGTATTGATGCGACAAAGAATTGAGCAACCTTTTTGACGTGACAATGGAAGGAGTAGATTGTGAGACAGAGAAGAGAGAAGTTGAAGGAAGCAAAACATGAAATATATATAAGCATGTGTGTAATGTGCAGATGACATATGGGGCAGATCAAGAAAAGTACGCGTAGGAAATAAAATAAAGAGTGGAATATGAAAAATGATCTGTACTTGTGTCAGATCCTAGTCAGGTGTATATTCAATCTAATCTATTTATCCATATTAATTACTACATGCGGTGTCTATTTCAGTCGTTCATGCGACGCGCGTACACCCGCTGGTTTTTCACTGTGCGCAGCTACTACAAATACTCTTCAACGGACGTTCCAAATTATAGATCTCTTATTTTTATACAAATACAAACGTAGCTATTTTTATAGAAAATACTCCTGCTGCTTGTGTAACTGTCCGACTTTTCGGACTATTATCATTAATTGAATATTTAAATAAATCCAACTTTAAAAAAATAAAATCTCAAAACCTCGTAAAACTCTAAAAATCAGGTGCAAAGTAAAATTACTTCAATCTGATATAACATTAAATTGGAGGCACAGCTACTCAGATTCAAACTAAATAAAATTCGTAACATTATTAAAAGCTCTAATCCAAATTCAATGTAAGTTCATTCACTAAGTACATGAAAATTTATAAGTAATGAGCTACACAACCCAGCAAGAAAACAATTCGAACTAACTAGTGGATCAAGTAAGTTTATAAAATTTCATAATTTTCAGAATTCAAGATCATAATTTAATAATTCAAATTTCAGTACATATAAATTAATTCCACAGTTCACTAAGGTCACAAATACCCGGTGACACGGTATCATAGGTTCATAGTTGTCAATAATGCGCACCTTACTAAGGTATCATAAAGTGTGCACCCCGAAAATATCATAAAAAGCACCCTCTAGTAAGGTATCATAAGCTAGTTCCGGAACTATACGCAATTACTAACGGGTTCAAAAAGCAGAACTAGTTGAGAATTTCTTATATCTAAAATAGCATTCTTGATCCAGATTTCGTAACAAAATATTATAAATATAAAGCATTTAAAATAATCCAGAAAGTACAAAAAATAAACTTACCTTAATAACAATAATCACGATTAAATACACTTCACTCGTCAAATCTCTTTTTTTTAAACTCTAAAACTCCTCTACTTCCAACTCTAGCTGTGTCTAAATCTCCACTACGGACTCCCTATTTTTCTTTCTTTTGGTGAATCTAAATATTATATGCTTAACTCGAATATATACGATATATAAACTCCAAGTTAATACGTGAATACGTTTCTTTTAGATAATCCTTATCTAATTAGTTTTTTTTTAAAAAAACTTATCATAATCGTAATTTTAAAAATCAAAACCCCATAAACCTGAATAACAAATTTACAATTTTTATTTTAGACAACTAATAAAATTATTAAATTATTAAATATAAAAATATTTCTTAAAATACATTATTTATATATAAAAATATCGGGTATTACATTCTACCCTCCTTAAAAAAATTTGGTCCCCAGATTTTACATACAAAGCATATAAGTGTAGCAATCATAAATAAATCTTTGTGCATAAATAAAACTAAAGTAAGCAATTTCATACCTTAGTCTTGTTTAGGTTGGTATTGATATACTCATCCATAATTGGGTCCAAGAAGACTTACCAAAGTAACTTTAGTTATATCACCTTTGTCTCTGTTTGGATCACGTTTTGGACAATCTGCAACCCTGTGTCCCATTTCACCATAACTAAAGCAAGCACCAATATTCCACCGGCAATCTTTATCTAAATGATTGTGACCACACCTAGAACACTGAAGCTTGTTTCCTTGGACACCCTTATTTGCACTCCCACTAGAACCTCAGTTATTGAATTTTCTTTGTGGTCCATTTCCATTAAATCCACCTATAGGCTCATTCCTCTTTTTAACATCACCATCTTGCTTTTCGGATGCCGTTACTAATCCTCTTTCTACCACCAAAGCTTTGTTTAGTACATCCTCATATGATCCCAACTCAAAATGGGATACTGCTTGCCTTACGTTGGCCCTATGACCTTCTTCCAGCCTTTTAGCTCGACTAGCCTCATCTGCCACCAAAGTAGGAGCATATTTAGCGAGTTTTGCAAATTCCGCTTCATACTCTGTTACAGACCTTTCTCCCTGCTCGAGTTTAATAAAATCTCTCTCTTTCTACACATGTACCGTCCTTAAAAAATATTTGTCTGTCAAAACAACCTTAAATCTCTCCCAAGTAATTGGCTCAACATTTCCCACATTCTTTCTTTGTTCCATTAACCAGCAGTCATATGCACNTGACCTTCTTCCAGCCTTTTAGCTCGACTAGCCTCATCTGCCACCAAAGTAGGAGCATATTTAGCGAGTTTTGTAAATTCCGCTTCATACTCTGTTACAGACCTTTCTCCCTGCTCGAGTTTAATAAAATCTCTCTCTTTCTACACATGTACCGTCCTTAAAAAATATTTGTCTGTCAAAACAACCTTAAATCTCTCCCAAGTAATTGGCTCAACATTTCCCACATTCTTTCTTTGTTCCATTAACCAGCAGTCATATGCACTGCCCTGTAACTGGTACNTAACCTTAAATCTCTCCCAAATAATTGGCTCAACATTTCCCTCATTCTTTCTTTGTTCCATTAACCAGCAGTCATATGCACTGCCCTGTAACTGGTACACAGCTAACGTAACCTTCTGTTCATCATTACTGCCAAGTAATTCAAATGTCTTTTCCATTTCCTGCACCCATATCTCCACAACTGCAGGATCAGTTGCCCCATTGAAAGTCGGAGGATTCAATCGCTTAAATTCTGAAACTATGTTTGGCTGCCTTGGTTGTTGATTTCCCACCAACGTTGCAAGAGTTTAAGCCAACTGGTTCATTACATTTCCTCCTTCATTATTGTTGTTGTTGTTGTTTCCAATATTATTCATATTGTTATTTCCGCGCCTTCCACCTCGACCTCGACCTCTAGTGCTCATTATTTTCTTACTTCCTTTTATCATATAACAAATTTAAAATCAATGTTCACATAATACTAAAAATCAAATATCATACAATGATCACATAACACAAAAACCAGATGTCATATATTTACAGAAACAAATATATTTGGTTTGCTTGCTACCCCACATGTCAAGTATAAACGAAAGTCTACAGGAACGCATCCTAGGAAATGTATTAGTCTCATACCTAACACACTCTGAAGGGAACCTTTGCTTTGATACCAACTGTAACAACCCGACTTTTCAGACTATTATCATTAATCGAATATTCAAATAAATCCNTCATACCTAACACACTCCGAAGGGAACCTTTGCTTTGATACCAACTGTAACAACCCGACTTTTCAGACTATTATCATTAATCGAATATTCAAATAAATCCAACTTCAAAAAAATAAAATTCCAAAATCTCGTAAAACTCTAAAAATCAGGTGCAAAGTAAAATTACTTCAATCCGATATAACATTAAATTGGAGGCACAACTCATCAGATTCAAACTAAATAAAATTCGTAACATTATTAAAAGCTCTAATCCAAATTCAATGCAAGTCCATTAACTAAGTACATGAAAATTTGTAAGTAATGAGCTACACAGCCCAGCAAGAAAACAATTCGAACTAACTAGTGGATCAAGTAAGTTTATAAAATTTCATAATTTTGAGAGTTCAAGATCATAATTTCATAATTCAAATTTCAGTACATATAAATTAATTCCACAGTTCACTAAGGTCACAAATACCCGGTGACACGGTATTATAGATTCATAGTTGTCAATAATGCGCACCTTACTAAGGTATCATAAAGTGTGCACCCCGAAGATATCATTAAAAGNGCAAATACCCGCTGACACGGTATTATAGATTCATAGTTGTCAATAATGCGCACCTTACTAAGGTATCATAAAGTGTGCACCCCGAAGATATCATAAAAAGCACCCCCTAGTAAGGTATCATAGGCTAGTTCCGGAACTATACGCAATTACTAACGGGTTCAAAAAGCAGAGCTAGCTGAGAATTTCTTATATCTAAAATAGCATTCTTGATCCAAATTGCGTAATAAAATATTATAAATATAAAGCATTTAAAATAATCCAGAAAGTACGAAAAGTAAACTTACCTTAATAACAATAACCACGATTAAATACACTCCACGCGTCAAATCTTTTTTTTTTAACTCTAAAACTCCTTTGCTTCCAACCCTAGCTGTGTCCCAATCTCCACTACAGACTCCCTAATTTTCTTTCTTTTGGTGAATCTAAATATTATATGCTTAACTCGAATCTATACGATATATAAACTCCAAGTTAATACGTGAATATTTTTCTTTTAGATAATCCTTATCTAATTAGTTTTTTAAAAAAACTTATCCTAATCATAATTTTAAAAATCAAAACCCTATAAACCTGAATAACAAATTTACAATTTTTATTTTAGACAACTAATAAAAATATCAATAATATTCAATTATTAAATACAAAAATATTTCTTAAAATACATTATTTATATATAGAAATATTGGGTATTACAGCTTGTTTATCATGTGTTATTTATATATCTTGAATTCAAAGGGTAATTGTACTCCTCTTGGGCGGTGTACACAATTACGTACGTTGATTTTGAATTTATTGGTCAAGAGAAAAAAGTTACTCTCTTCGTTTTCATTTAATTATTTTTTTAAAAAACATCATACANGATTTTTTTTTAAAAAGAAAGACACCCGCTCAAAAGTAATCAACAATTTGGAGCAATAGAGAAATTATTGAGATCATCATCACTTTGACAAGATTCCTCAAATTCGTTGTAAATTTAGAATTTGAATTCTTTGAGATCATCACTTTGACAAGAATCCGCTCGTTTCTTTTCTCCGCTAATCTCTTTACAACTAATACTTACAATGATATACATATATTATCGTTATATGACATCGAAGATGAAATAACATATCTTGCATTCAAATTATATAATAAAAACTTTTTCTTGAATCGTGGTCGAGTGTCTCTCCCCCTTCTTCAAATTATTCATTTTTTAAAATAAAAATCTCTAATAAAAAATAGAACAAAATTCATTTAAATAAGATGAAAAATCTTAATTTACTTTGAAAATTTCATTCCATCACATTTGAGAGATTTTTTAATTCAGATAAAAAACGATATCGATCATTGTTAAATTGAATACAATTTTTTTCGTTCATAATTATTTTATCAAAACACTTTCTGTCATATTTGAGTTTTTTTTTGTCAAACAATATGAAATTTCATTAATTTATCAAATCGTTCATCAATACATCAATGAATTCCAAATGAGTATTGCTGGTATGACACACACGATCAATAATTAGATTTCGTTAAATAGTGAGTTGCCTTATTTGCAAACCTTTAATAAATATTAAAGAAACAATTCTACCTTGTAACTCGGATAACAAAATCTTGCATTCGTTTATAATTTTGCCAAAATAAGGTAACATGACAGAGAATTTTCTAATTACTTGGACGATAACAAAACATCTAGTATTTGTTATAATTTTACTCCACCATGGATCCTTGAATAGCTATAATAGTTAAAAGGTTCAAAAATTACAATATCAGTATTTATCTGAATTGTATCTATAGAATTTTGCGGTGATCATCACCATATGTAGGGATCATCATTCCTGTAAAATTGTCACATAATTTGTTTTGAACACATCATCATTTATTAAGAACCATTTTGATCGACTCAACAATATCTGTAACTTCCATTTTACAATATATGCAACTTTCATATTAATTTATTTTTGTATTTTCATAACAACCAACTTACCGTAACCACCATATATCAGTGGTGAAAAATAGACAGCGATCATTGTGAAATCAGCGATATTATAATTTATTTATTTTTGTCGGTAAAAACTTTCACTTAAATGAATTGTATCAAAATACAATTCCGTAAAAACGGAATTTTTTTTATTGAAAAAAAATTATCATCAAAAAATCAAAAGATATGCATAATTGTCTCTGAAAATTTAAACCGAAAACACATCACCTTTTTAATTTAAATTTAGTTAAAGAAGAGCGTGAATATTTTATGAGGTGAAACCGATTACCCCTGCTGCAGTGCGAAACAAAATTGAGCGCCACACAAAAACGCTTTTGAAATATAGAAAACCTAAACAAAAAAAACCCACCCAAACTAACAATTGGCAGCAATTGCAATGGAGAAACGACTGAGATCATCTCTTGACAACTCCGCCGATGAATTCCTGAAATCCGCTGCAAAATCAGGTTTCAAATCCTCTAAACCCTCCCTTAAAACCCTAATTCACTCTCTCACCTCTTCCTCTCCACTCATTTCTTCTCTCCCCTCATCTCTCCACCACTCCATCTCTCAATCCATCTCCAATTTCACCAATTTAACCGGCCCAGACCCCGTCCACGACGCCGTTTCGCCGCCAACTAAACGACATCGTAGATCCTCTCGCTTCTCCAACGCTAATGATGATTCAGGTACGGAAGACGACAAACGAGACACTCTTAAGCATTCTATTGTTCAGAATCTTCAAATCTGTACTCATGTTGTGTATTTGTGTGTTTCGCATCCCTACAAAGTGTTTTCGCCGTCTGATTTATTGCCTTGTGCTCGTAATTTACATGATAATTTAGTTTTGTTTGAGTTTGATGAGGTGTTGATGAGTGAGATATCGTGTTTGTGTGAGGAGTGGTGGAAGGAGGATTGTCCGGAGCGAGAGACGTTGATTTCATTGTCGATGCCTCTTTTGTTGTCGAGGTCTTTGACGTTGAAGAGGAAAGTGGATGTGCATAGGGTTTATGCGCTTCGTGAGGCGTTTACGTGTTTTGACTTTGATGATGAGAGTATTGAGGATATAAAGAGGTTGTTGCTTAGGTGTTATATTGAGCCATTGTATCTGAAGACGGATGATGGGAAGAAGTTTTTGGCGTTTCTGTTTGATTTGGATAAGCAGTTAGTTAAGGATGCTTTGGCGATGATTAAGTCTCAGATTTCTACTGGTAGGAAGTCGACGTTGGAGGCCTATGCGGAGATTGTTTTTAAGGCTTGGAAGTTTGTGAAGGACGAGGAATCTAAGTATGATATCGAGAATAGATTTTTGCAGGAACTGATTGATAGTTGTATGCATGCTAGTTCTGAACAATTTTCTGCCTATATTAGGAGGATATTGGGAGGATTTATTAGCCAGAGAACAAACCATGATGTCGAGAAGCTTCTATTCCGCCTTTCAGAGCCTCTTATATTTCGGTCACTAGAGGTGTGCTATTTATTTTGGCTTTGTACCTGTTATCTTTTTTAACGTTTTCAGTCTGTTTCTCTAAGTTTTATATACTAAATGTTTATTTTCCGAAAGTTTTATAAACTAAAGCCGCCTGATGTTTCATACATGTATTGGAGCAGTTTGATGGTGGGTGCAATAATAATTATACTGTTACAACTATTGGTTTATATACATCAGCCTATATATGCCAATTCATTCAACATTGATTCATTTTTGGCTTATTTATCACTGTGCATTTCCTGCAAAAAAAGCCCAAATTGTGGTATTTTTGGCAAAAAATCTAAATTATGATTTTGGCTTATCTTTCGTCGCTCAATTTTATTTTATTTCTAAATTTCTGTCAGTGTTATTAAAAGCGCGCATCTACGAGACTACAAGCGCATAAGCGAGAAGCGCAAAAAAACGCAGGTTTGGCGCATCGCTTTGCATATGCAATGCGATGGAAAGAAGCGAGCGCCCGCGCTTCTTGTGCATAAGCCCGTGCAAGCAGTGAGGCAGAAGGGCGCTTTTTAACCAACTTTGACTATCAAAACAAACGGCTTATATAAAATCCTAAATACAAACGCAGCCGATAAAACAGAGAGCACATACAGAGTGGAACGATACATACACTCATATCTTAAATGGGCATCAAATCGAAGTATCGAACGATTTCTTTATGGGCATCTTCTTTCTCGTCTTAACTAGTAATTATGTTCTTTCTTTCTCAAATATATACATACACACATATGCATGTATATATACATACACATATATATTGTAGCAAAGAAGAAGATTTTGTGAATCTTCATGATGATGAAGAAGAAGAAGAGTGGATTAACTTTGCATTTCTTAGTTATTTTGAGTCTTTGAATTTATGTGATGAATTTGGTTGCTTTATTATATATAACAATTTAGTTTTGCTTATAAGTGTCTTAGTATCATTAAATTTATAATGTTTTACATTATATACCATGTATATTTGTATATTTTACTCATCTTCGATGAATCAGCGCATTGCGCGTTACACTTATGCTCCAGGAGGCCTTTGCGCTTCGGTACGCACCTGTACATATATACATTTTCTGAATACAATTATACTGGATACATTAACACATTTCTTAGTAGTGACTGTCCTACTTCCAAGTGGGAATACTGGCCTACTAGGTATACTTGGTTTAATTTGTTTGTAATGAAGTCAGAAGCGTGTCACAGGTATAAACACATATCTAATGATGTTACGAAATATATGGCAGGTTGCCAACTCAAATGTACGTCAAAACACACTGTTCTTACTATTAGATATGTTTCCTCTTCAAGACCCTGATATGACTAAGGAGGGAAACGATTTATTGCTAGAGAAGCAGTTCTATTTATTGGACAAACTACTCACTGATGACTGTCCAGCTATAAGAGTTGTAGCAGTAGAAGGTTCTTGTCGTGTACTTCATTTGTTTTGGGAAATCATTACGCCATCAACCATCACCAAATTTCTTGCTAAAGTTTTCGATGATATGACAAATGACACATCTAAAGAAGTCAGACTTGCTACAGTGGATGGCATTGTATTCTTGCTTGGCAACCCTCAATCTCACGAGGTTCTTAGAGTGCTCCTACCGAGAGCTGGTCACCTAGTTTCAGATGCTTCCTTGTCAGTACGTGCTGCTGCTGTAGATCTCCTTCTTCTTATTAGTGGGATCCGAAATTTTCAATTTCACAAGGTAAATAGCAGTCATTAAAAATATAAAATTTTGTATCTTCTCCGTTGCTACTAGACATGCCCGTCCCTTTTTTTTTGTTTCTACAGGTAGCACGATTAGATGTACTACTATTGACACTTGCAAATGATCAGCCATTGGTTGCTCGGAAAATTACTAAACTTCTTATGCCATCATACTTCCCTTCCACAGCAGTTTCAGCAGAAGCATGTAAACGCTGTGTGACGCTTATAAAAAGGTCACCTAATGCGGGAGCAAGGTTCTGTGAATTTGCATATCAGGAAGGAGCATCTCTGGAGTCTCTTATGGAACTTTTTAAGCATATTATCAGCTTGGCATTGTCACCTGATCACCAGGAACCAGATCAAATCAATGCCTTTATCGATGCTTCTGCCTTCCTTTGCCAGAATCTTGCTAGTGAGGCATATTACAAAGGTGTCCTTAAGCAGGAGTTATGTAGTGAAAAGCTAAAACGCTTGTTTGTCTCTTCATCTACAGGACGTGCATGTTCTTCTCTGTGCAAAATTGTTTCTGTGGTTTCCCCTGATGGAATAGATAGTTTAACTAAAGAATGCATGGCCGTGGTTACAAACTGTGGTGGTTTATTAAGTGGTAATGTGGAAATGGAAGCTGAAGTGAGGTCTGTCCACAAGATGATGCTGGCTTGTGATCGCTTTGATTATATGTTTGAAACACTGGCAAGACTTTTGGGGAAAATTGCCAAGGCATTTCATGTTGAATATGATTTAGAAACACAGAAACATGATTTTCGCTCTACAAAACAGAGGAAGACTAAACCATTTACTGAAATATCTGGAAAAGGGAGGAAAACTTCTCCTAGCTTTACAAGTAAATTTGAGGAAGATTATACAATTGCTGCAGGGATTAGCTGGCAAGTCAAGGACTTGCTAATATTTGATGACACAAGAAAAGCGGTGCTAGAGTCTGGAGTTGTAGAAACTGCACTTTCTTCTTTAAAAGTAATTTCTGAGGTCAGCTTTATGCAGACTAAGCATTGTGATTATATGAATGTAAATCCACTTTTAGCATATACAGCACTTTCTCTGCATTTGTCCTTTAAAAGCAACAACATACAAGGTACAAAGCCGAACAAATGCTCTGGGAGTTCATCTTCTGAGGTAAGTCCCAGCTCATAATCTTTTTCTAATGCTCACTGCAAATTTATATGTAAAATTTCAGACTTCAGATCACATGTGGAATTTGTTCTTTGAGAACTTCGGAGGCAATTGATAACTTTTCTCATTTTATCTATATATGAAAAAATAAAATTCCGATCAGTTATTGTTAGATTCTGATATATATCGTTTGTGCTTCTTAGTACTTGTGTGACAATGTGATACTTATATCAACTGCTATTTGGAAAATTANACTAAAATTCCGATCAGTTATTGTTAGATTCTGATATATATTGTTTGTGCTTCTTAGTACTTGTGTGACAATGTGATACTTATATCAACTGCTATTTGGAAAATTATTTTATACCATACCTTCAACAAAGACAGTAATTGTACGTGTTAATTTGCGGCTTCCATATTAACTTAGTACACCAAAGAAGGATTTGTTCATTACTAATTTTTATTTAACATAGTTTTCCCCATTATATTGGCAGCAACCTTTGTTGGAACGGACAATAAATCATCTACTCAGTTCTTCAAATAAGCTACTTAGTGTAGATGACTCGGTAAGGTCTAAGAAGTTGCCTGAGGAATCTACACATACCAACAGGGTCCATTCACATGGGAAGAAGCGAAATGAATTGCAAACTGATGTTTCTAACCCTACTGGTGATGGTAAGTGCTTATTAGTAATGAACATTAAATATGATCTGCACGCTCTTGAGGAAATCACCATAACTGGTCGCCCAAACTATATATCTATATATCAGTATAAATATTATGTTCACCACCCACACATGATTTGTTTCTCGTAATACATCTCTTATGCAATAATGAAATTATTTGCTAAACCTTGTTCCTTATTAATTTATTTAAAAGATAAAACATAATAAATGCAAGGATTATGTAGGTAAAAATCTCAAGTATATTGTAACTGAGTTTCAAATTAAATTGAACATCTCAGCTTCCNTTATTAATAATGAAATTATTTGCTAAACCTTGTTCCTTATTAATTTATTTAAAAGATAAAACATAATAAATGCAAGGATTGTGTAGGTAAAAATCTCAAGTATATTGTAACTGAGTTTCAAATTAAATTGAACATCTCAGCTTCCATAAGCCTGCAATCTGCTTTCCTTTTGTTGTGTCTTATTAGCTTTTTTTTTTAAGGAGTTAATATGTTCAGTGAAGCTGTCATACACATTAGCAGTTAGCCTAAACAGTTTGGTTTATTGGTTTCCATTTAGCCATCTTTTTTATTAGTAATCACTTAACTGAATCTGGAAGAAAGTCTTGTCTTCCAGTATTCAGCATGTTTGGTTGCTGCATGGCTATGTTACGATACATCAGAAAATGGCCTTTTTAGTTTATTTTTATCACTATGAAGTCGAATCAGATTTGTCTGATTTTGCTTGGTTGTCCAAATTTTTTACTTTATTAGTTTTGTCACAACATGTGCTGTATTTTTATCACAACGAAATTGAATTAGATTTGTCTGATTTTGCTTGGAGGTCCAAAGTTTTACTTGATTAGTTTTGTCAAAGCATGTTCAGATCATTTCTTATTATGATACATTTATTTATCATGTTGCTACTGCATTGACTTAGTACATGACTTTCTTGTAGGTTCAAGAATAATAAGGGTAGCGAATATGGTAAAGATGCTAACTGCTGTTCTGAAATTTATTGTTGATGTCTCTGCTGTGGAAAATGTTTCTCCCAGTCAACCAAGGTTTTTGAATTTTACACTGGCGTACCTAGAATTCATCAGCTCCATTGTCATGCAATATTCTCAAGACCAACAGCAGTTTCAGGAATATGATTTGAAAGAAATGTTCCTCTGTTTGAAGAGTTCATTCACGTATGCAAGCAAGTTGCTCCACGAAGTCATCAAATGTTCCTGCGAAACATCATTACCTTCCCCCGAAACTTATACTCTTTCCAATAAACTGCTTGATCTGTTTATTTCTATTGAAGAACACATGGGTTCCAGCTATGCAACACGTATTGTTGCTGCAGCTAAACTGTGGTTGCCTGATCTGACTCTAGGATTAGGATCCTGGAACATACTAAGGCAGTCTTCAGGAACAAACATGAGCAATTCTATACCTGTTTATGTTAAATCTAGTTTTCCATCATGGCTCAAACATGTAGCAGAGGTTGAGGCAACTGAAATTCGCCCAGATGATGTGGATGATGGAGCAAAGAAGGAAAAATATCCAGCATTTAGGAAACTTGTTGAGGTGATGGTTCAGCTGTTTAGAGCTAACCATGAATTGTTAGATGCAGTTGGGGTGTTTTTCTTAATTGGTTCAGTATCTGGGCTGGAGCAGAGAGACTTTAAGTTGGTACTTGGACTTGTGCATTTTGTCTGTGCAAAGCTGGTCAGGCATGATAATGGTGAGTGGGATGAACTTGATATGATGTTAGAATATCTGAAACAGATTTACCCTCAAATAGAGAGAGAGGCCAAGTTCAGCGACAAATTGCAAAGTGCAAGAGAATTGCTCGAACCTATTTGGATGCTTCATGAACATGGAAGTGGCAGAACACAAGAGGAAGAATAGTTGGGAGTTTTTTTCCCTTATTCTTAAAGTCTTGCCAACAATGGATATGATTATTGGTGATGTTCTGTAACAATAGTATGGCTAGTTTATGATATACATATATGATGGCTTGTAGCTATAAACATTATCACAAGGGCAGTGATATTTGCACCTAGAAAAGAATCAGATTTACACATAGTTTGAGAGGGAGCATCAACTTGGTTGAGTTTCAATTTGCTACAGGAATCATCTTCACAGCTGCAGCTATTGGCATGCCTAAAAATCCAAGAAATACGCTAACAAACCACTGTGCCAGTGTGAGGGGTGATGTGTTTGCAAATGTACCCAATAACTCAATTATTATGATCTGAAAGAAGACCGTGACACTGAGAACTGTCACAAACACATAGTTGTCTAGTATTCCAGCAAAGACATTTATCTTTTCCATTTCTCTAGAGCTTATCTCATTGAAGACCTGAAAGCAAAATTGAAACTTGTAAGAGTTAGAAGAAGACAATGCAAGAACCTTAATCTAGTAGAGCCAATAAGACTATAAGAGATAATCCCAAACAAGTTACCTGACAAAAGACAAATGAGTTGAAAATAAGTGTGTTGCATATCAGGTCCGAATCAGGTCCAGAAAGGCCAAATATCTCCTTTCCATTTACCTGAAGGAACCATATTACAACAAACTGATATAATGATTGCCCCAAGATATTCCTCCACATCACATTACTAATAAAATTTCCCTTCCTTCCAACTGGTGCTCTCTTCATTAATTCATCATTAGGAGGTTCAGTAGCCAATGCAAGTGCCCCCAGGGTATCCATAATCATGTTAACCCACAGAAGCTGAACAGCTGTGAGAGGTGCACTTCCTGAAGCAATCAGAAGTGAATGGATATCAATAACATATTGCGACCCATGACCAATTTATGCTTGTACACGGTAACGTTTAAAAAGGGTGCAAGTGATGCATAAAAAATCTTGCCTGTTAAACAAGCTGAAGAGAAGTTAACAACCAANAGAAGTTGACAACCAAAGCAACGACATTAACTGTCAGTTGAAATTGCACAAACTTTTGAATGTTTACGTATACAGAACGTCCCCATCTGGCCACTGTCACAATTGTAGAGAAATTATCATCCAATATTATGACATCTGCACTCTCTTTAGCCACCTGAACATTAGGAGAGACTTGTCAGTTTTTCTTTCCAATGTTTAGGAAAAATAGTAAAAAAACCCTTCATCCCTATAAAGTGACCACTCACACCTCACAGTATATTGGACTTTCCTGACATCAGATGTTTTTTTAAGAAAAAAATCACTTCAATAAGATACAAGTGCTCAAATTAATTTAGTGCCTTTTCATTATGGACAACATGCATACCACATACAACATGTTTTATAGTTGTGCCTAACTGCATTAAAACACACCATATTCCATCAAATATATACCGCTCTTGCGTATTCCCTGCTGGAGTAATGAACATAACTTTCCAGATATATTATATAATGGTTAGGTCAAATATTCCTTGAAGTAGAGGCAAATATTATGGATGTCTACTGGGATGGATTACAACTTGTAACTTACAAGTATCCACCTTCACAATTCATGTATTGTTGTGAATTTTAGCCGAGTAACAACATTCATACTATGATGACCCATGTCGCAGATATTCAAACTTTCTCACTAATACAAATCACAATTCATTAATGGTGTTTTAAATATGATTAGTTGTATGTTTTAAATAAGAATTAACAATCTAGTAAATCATTGTCGAGAGAAAACAAATAGAGGCCTTGACGTAACCGCATGAATTACATGCCTCAAAGCCTATAAATTCCTATCATGTGTTTTCCAGTTTCAACTTCCATACTAATAATAAAAAAGTTTACAGCACTAGAGGATCCATCTTTCAAACATTATTTTTCACAGAAACCTTTCCTCTGTGCTAAGTGTAGGTGTTGCTTTTTGGCCCATACCAACGACAACATAATTAAACAATTAAATGTCCTCAGTATGATGCAAGAGGATTACATCGATCTTAATTATCTCACCTCAGTTCCTGCAATGCCCATTGCAAGTCCAATATCAGCTTCATGGAGTGCTGGAGCATCATTTGTTCCATCACCAGTAACTGCCACAACTTCACCGAATGTGGTTCTCAAATGCTTTACCAGTGTATGTTTGTCTAGAGGTGAGGATCGAGCCATCACCTGCAGTTATAATTAAGAAAATAAATAAGTTAAGCAATTAAACAATAGGAAAATTTAGTCAAACACAAATTAAGTAGCAACCAGTTTGGCATTTAACCTGAATTTTTGGAATTAGTACAAGCAGTTCCTCCAGACTCTTCTCCCGGAAAACAGGACCTTCTATTGCAATACCATCCTCTGTAAGTATTCCGCATTCTCTGGCAATAGCCTTTGCAGTATTTATGTTGTCTCCTGTAACCATCCGAACAGTTACACCAGCTGACCGACAAAGTGCAACTGACTCCTTCACACCAGGTCGTACGGGATCCTTGATCCCCACAATTCCAATGCAGGTATATCCGGAGGCTGGAATGGGATTTTCAGCAGAGAACTCATTTTCTAGTTCAACATAGCCGAGACATAAGGTACGTAGAGCTTCACTGGCAAACTCATCAATTGTAACTTTGAGATGGTTTAACATTTCTTCATCAAGAGGAACAACCTCGCCATTTGAATTCATTACCTTGTCACAGGCAGCCAAAACAATTTCTGAAGCACCTTTTGTATGAGCTCTTTTACCTCCTTCAGGAAGCTCTAGCACCACCGCCATTCTTTTCTTCGTAGAGTTAAACGGCTCAACTTTAACAAGTTTGGAAGCTTGGCGAACAGCCTGAAAATCTCCACCCAGTGACAGTGCAAACTCCAACAGAGCAGCATCTGTTGGTGTTCCCAGTATCTCGCGTTTTCCTGCTTCGTTGACCACAATTTCTCCACCAGTGTTGTTAAAAATGGATTGCAGTACAATTTTGATTGCAGATTCTGGGATTTCAGAGCACAAGGCCGAAGCACTTCCTTGGGTGCTGACGTCCTTAACATTCATACAAATGCACGATTTGACAACCGTCATGTGATTTGTAGTTAGTGTGCCAGTTTTGTCACTACAGATTGTCGTTGCAGACCCCATTGTCTCACAGGCTGCAAGATGGCGGACAAGTGCCTTATCGTTCATCATCTTCTTCATGGCAAAGGCAAGACTTAAAGTAACAGCCAAAGGCAATCCCTCAGGTACAGCAACCACAACAATGGTAACTGCAATAGCAAAATATTCCAACATTTCTAAAGCATCGTCTCCTGTCCAAATCCATTGGGTTCCTTCTTGCAGTTTACGGCCAAATAGTTTTTGGACGAGAACTGCAAAAGTCACTATAGCAAAGAAAAGGCCAATTTTTCCGATAACGGTTGCTACCCCGTTCAATTTAACCTGAAGTGGTGTCTCATCATCTCCACCCTCGCTAAGAGTTTCCATGAGTTTACCCCATTGAGTTCTCATTCCCACCGTGGTAATCAGCATTTTGCACGATCCATCTTGAACCTTACTCCCCGACAAGAGAAAAGGATTTTGATCACTTACCATAACTGGCTCACTCTCTCCTGTCAAACTAGATTCATCAATCAGCACGGAAAATCCTGAGACAAAAAGGCCATCTGCAGGAACTTGGTCTCCAATGGCAAGATGTACAATATCACCAGGAAGGAGGTCATAGATTGACATCTTGTGCCGGTATCCATTCCTTGTGACTTGAATTGATATTTTTTTCTTCTCTTTGTCCAAATCCCTAAACTGTAGAGATTGCCTGTAATCACTTGTTGCAGTGACAAATACGACCAAAAAAATACTAGCAAAAATCCCAAGGCCATCATGGGCACCTTTAGGCCATCCTTCGGTTGCTATGCCAACCATTAACGAGACAAAAGCACAAACCGCGAGGATCATAAGCGTCATATCCTGAAAGGCTTCCCAAACAAAAACCCAAAACCTGCGGGGTTGACTTTCAGTAAATTTATTAATTCCAAAAAGTTCCTGTCTGCGCTGAAGTGCATGAGCATCACTAGGAAGGCCATTGGTGGTGGAAGTGCAAAGTTTGAGTGCAATACCAGGTACTCCGCCGTGAAAAACAAGTTTCTTCTGATCACGGCCTTCAACTAGAGAACCCAGCTCATCAGCACCAATCTGATACCCGGATGCTTTAACATCATCGGGCACCTGGTAGTCAATTAGTTGTGCACCTATTACTGCATTAATAATTCCCAAGGAGTGTGATGTACAAAATTTGACGATACAAAGTTAAGCAAAGCAAAGCAAAGCA